>CM077292.1:4896599-4941599 GCA_039654925.1 Anguilla pacifica | reverse complement strand
TTATGGGCATTGATATGGAGGTTATCCACCGCTTGCAGTAGAACAACCTCACCTCTTCTGAGAAGGCTTTATACTAGGTGTTGGAGCATTGCTGCAGGGATTTGCTTCCATTCAGCCAGAAGAGCATTAGTGGGCGATTAGGCCTGGCTCGCAGTTGGCTTTTCAGTTGATCTCAAAGGTATTGGAGGGAGTTGAGGTCAGTGCTCTTTGCAGGCCAGTCAAGTTCTTCCACGCTGATCTCAATAAAAAGCCATTTTTATATGGACCTCATTGTGTGTCTGGGGGCATCGTCATGCTGAAACAGGAATGGGCCTTCCATAAACTGTTCCCACAAAGTTGGAAGCACAGAATTATCTAAAATGTCATTGCATTAAGATTTACCTTCACTGGAACTAAGACACTGAGCGCAAACCATGAAAAACAGCCCCAGACCAAGGGGTGTCCAGATACCTTTTTGTCATATAGTGCACTTAATATATGACAGGGGATTGCATGTCTTTATGGTGATTATTGTGCACATGTTGGAAACATACATGGAGAGGAATCATCTCTCCCAGAAATGGAGACCAGGAATCCCAGTATGTTTTAGCATTCTTCTTAACCACTGAGATTAGTTTCATGAGTAAGTTGAGCCAGCAGGGTTATGGATAAGTTTGTTCTGTCCTTCCAATTCGGTAATATAACCTTCTTGGTAAAGCATACTAATATGAAAGCTTTGAAGTGTGTAGGTGCCTTGATAGTGGATGGATCTCTTAGAAAGAGAATGGCCAATGGGGGGATGCAGAGGTCAAGCATCCTTCACTTCACCACTTGATGCTACCTGATCCAATTCTGCTGCATAACCAGTTGTTTGGTTCCAGCCTGATTTTAAGATGGCCCAGCTGGTTATAAGCCGCTCCAGCTTGTTTGAAGCTGTCTTGGAGATGGTTGAGATGGCAACCACGCTGGCAAGACCGCGTCCAGCTGGTGGGTCGGCTCGGTGCAGACGAAAAGACCGTCACCAAATTCCAGATGGTATCCGACTGGAGCAGAAGCACATTCCAGCTCGACTCCATCTTAGGCTGGTAGCCTGGATTGTACGACGCAAACCGACTCAACGGTGGTCAAATTGGAGAGTACGCATTATTCACCTGCACAGTGGCAGTTGCCCGAATTGGAGAAAATAGGGGGGGAAGCTGTTAAAACACAGACTGTAAATGCAGCACTTGTGGCACAAATAGGCACCGTTCTGAACGAGGACCTTTCATTGCTTCGGTTTAGCCTGTGTTTTCAGCGCCATGGCAACGGTAATGAACTATAATGATCATAATTTCAGTGGCCAAATACAATGAGGAACAGCGCCGACTATTATTTTAATGGCTCTTTGAACCAACCCCAGAATTGTTCCCTCAGTGTCACCCATTAACTGCACAGAACCATTTTGTAAGCGACTGCATGCTGACACAGAATAAAAAGATTGGAGCTTTTCTGCACATGGGTGTGTTGCACATTTGACACCCCATTGGCATGGCGTGCACAGATTATAATAAGACCTCCTACAATACACATTACATTACATTACAGGCATTTAGCAGACGCTCTTATCCAGAGCGACTTGCGCAACTTTTACACAGCATTTTCATTGCATCCATTTACACAGCTGGATATATGCTGAAGCAATGCAGGTTAAGTACCGTGCTCAAGGGCACGAACAGCAATGTCCCACCCGAGAATCGAAACTGTGTCCTTCAGATTATAAGCCCAGTTCCTTACCCATTATGCTACACTGCCACCCCAAAACTATCACAGGCAGACGCACTACCCAGCGAGCTAACAGTGAAGGAGATATCCATGATTTCCATTCTCTGATGGACCTTTGAGCTGCCCTGTCTGTTCATTTGCATGGTCAAGTCAAGTAAAGTTTATTGATCACATGCACATTAGCATGGCAACAGAACCCAAACCATGTTACACACAGCAGTGGTCTACAGACATATCTGTGCCCCTGAAGGTCTAAAAGTTCACTGGTTTCACCCGTTAAAACATCATGCTCTCAAACAAGAGGGGGGAAAAAAACTGGGTCTTGTGTGGCAAATGAAATCACCACGTGTTTCTAAGAGGTGTTCCAAGGAGCATCACCTGAAAAAGAAAAACCAATAAGAGGGGATAGTGGCAAAGGGAGGAAGGTGAACGAAATTTAAAAAAAAAAAACAGATACGTGCTGAGTGAAGGATCTATGTCTCCCAGGAGGTCTACCATCTTTACTGAATTCCATTCAATCGGGGTTTTTTTTCTTTCCTTTTTTTACCTCCTTTTTTCTTCAAAGGAATGCCCACCAGAGATAAATTGCCTCATGGGGGGTTGAGGCAATTTGTCAACCAATCTTCCCATCAACCAACAGAGAGAACCCACAATCAGCTCGACACTGCAAGTGCCTGAGGTCCCAGGGAAATATCGAACCAACGGGAAATGGGCCTTGTGTAATGCTGGACAAATACCCCTTTAATTAGTCCATAAACCAAGTGCATTGCACTGTATCTCGTCCCTTAACGCAGCTGTACATGTGAACACACACACGCACATGCACACGCACACTCACACACGCACGCACACAATTTACAACAGCAGTCAAATGACGTAGGTTGGAGGAGCATTCAATACAAAACGTACATGTACACATGTGAGCATTCAAGCTCTCAGCAACTTGTCATTGTCTTTACAATTTCACAATCAATCATCTCTGCATGTAGGGCTGTGTTTTGCTTGAGCCCTGAGCTCCTAATAGTTAATTGCAAAATCATTATATGCAATGCCTGTGAGATTTTCTTCTTGATGGGAACTGGATTACAACGGCAAATCATAAAACTGGTTCTGTCAAGCATGACATAATTTAAAAAAGGTATGATTCGTAATGTACATTATGTATAATAATAATAACAATAATAATAATAATATTTTTAAAACAATAATAAAGCTATATTTGATTGGGTTTCTGCCACAATAAACATAAGAAACAACATACAGATCTTGACAGTGTATAGAGAGGGGCACATGGCAGAGGGGTTGCGAGTTCAATTCCTTGCAGCACTGCTTTGCCCTGAGGTAAGGAACAGGATGCGTCTTGTTTTGGCATTTTGTGGGAGAAAGGTACCAGAAACAGCTGGACCCAGGGTTGAGAGCCGGAGGCAGAGATTAATCTCAGGCGCAAGAGAAGTAAATCAATTTTAGATTACTTTACACCAGATTGTAATAAGGGATAAGACATATTATATGTCTAACCGTATAACCACCAAGGAGATCACTGTGCCGCAGGTTAGCCAGCTTGTGTGGGAAAGGTGCGTGTTCCTTGTCCTTGGGAGAAGTGGCATTTTATGTCTTTAACAAATTCTCAGTCTTGTTGCCACAGGTCTCTTGTTAATGCGTGGATATAACCTTCATGTGTTCACCCTTACAGTAGATCATTTTGAAAGTGCCTGTCCTGATGTGCTCACCGAATTCTGTGGTTAAAATAAACAGCAATAAATACCTCAATCTTGAAAGTATATCAAATGTAGGCCTTGTTTGGGGGAAAACATGACATCCTAAGGTCTGCGATGAGGTCACGGTGCATATTTCATTTTGACCTTTTATTGATTGATTTCATGTATATTAAATTCAGGAGATTAAGGGGCAGAAATGTTTCTGCGAAATTATGATCTACTTTTTTCTTTGCACATCTAAAATGATAAGACCTCCAAAAACCTTTTTTCTGTTGCACATCACAAAGGTGTGTGTGTGTGTTTATGTATGTGTGTCTGTGAGTATTCACGTGTGTGTGTGTGTGTGTGTGTTCACCTGGGAGTGTTCACATGTGTGTGTGTGTGTGTGTGTGTGTGTTCACCTGGGAGTGTTCACATGTGTGTGTGTTTGGGTGAGTGTGCATGTGCATGTGTGCATTTGTGTGTGTGTGTGTTCGGGCACGTGTGTGTGCACCTGTGCGGGTGTGTGTGTGTGTGTGCGTGCGTGTGTTCCTGTGTGTGTGTGTGTGTGTGTGTCTGCTCACGTGTGTGTGCATCTGTGTGTGGCTAGCAGCGAGAAGAGCTTCTTAGAGACGGGGACAGAGCTCTGAGCTCCCACAGATGGCAGTATTTCCTGTTTTAATTGGATTTGGAGCATAACTGGCTTTCCACCAAAAAAAACCAAGAGTGATGTGATAATTACTTGTGTGTGTTTTTTCACGGACTTGTTTTCTTCGGGTGTGCCGCTGTGTGCTGATTCGTCGACCTCCAAACAGTGCGTGTGTGCTCCAGCTTGCAGAGCCTTCAAAGGGGAAGGTTGCTATAAATGCCAAAAACTGTCAACAGCACGGAAAAAAAAAACCCTCCCCCCCCACCTTCCCACCCCCATGCCGCAGTCCATGGTAAGCATGTTATCGGGTTCGGCTCATGCTCAATTTGAGCCGTTGAGCTCCTTGCATTGACAGCACGTTGGGCACCGTACACAACTGCCCCCGTAAACTTCCTTCTTTCCCAAATCTTTAATGCAAAGCCAATGCCAGTCGTTTGATCCATTGAGCCCAAAGGACTGTATTATAGAATTTTTTTCACTTTGCAGTCCAAGGTACATAAGTCAGCTCCACCATATCCTCCGGAGAACTGGCAATTCATTTCTGTCCACTGTAGGGCACCTGAGCCCCTGGTCTTAATCCCAAGAGCCATATATTCTATCATGCTTACACTTACACTACAAGGAGGCACAGATATAGGGCTTGAAATGGCAATATTAATATAAGTCAGGTTTCTAGTTAGTTAGTCAGTCAGTCAGTCAGTCAGTTACGTACTTACTTACTTAGTTAGTTAGTTAGTTAGTTAGTTTGTTTGTTTGTTTGTTAGTTAGTTTTGTAATGTCACACAAACACATTCCCTTACCTGTAACTTGAGTTTTGAATTTACTGCCTGCTCCTGCTGAGTGACACGCTGTGGAGGAAGTGGGTGGTCCAGACAACTTTGCTCCCAGACCCTGGGAGAAGGAACCAAACTGCAGGATTCCATTCTTTGACTTGTGTGGGGGATGACATAAGATGTGGTGAGTAGATGTTGTGCTGTCGGTTGCAATAAAAATAAAAAAGATACACCTGAGATGCACCTGAGGCTACTGAGCCAGAGAAGAGAAAGAATCAGACGGAAGCAATGAAAAGGGAACAGCGTCATGGTAACAGCGGCTAACTTTAACTATAGGTTATTTAATCCTATAGGTACCCGAGGTAAGTTGATAATAGCTAAGTATCATCTAGCAAGCATAGGACCAGACGCTGACTCCGCAAATAAGATGGACATTTCAGTTCCTTTCGGTGACTCGGAGTCGTTTGATTCGTTTCACTATAAAGATTTGTTCGCTGATTCGTTCACCGATTCATTCAGTTGTACTTTGGTATGCAAATTACCCAGGACCAACGTGCAGCTGGGATTCATTCAGGCCCGTTTCTTTCAGTGATTCATTACAGCAACAAAGCCTGTGCCACAAGTTAACCGGTGTGCCCCGACGATGAAATTGATTTTTAAACACCTGACTGTCTTTTACTCAATCTTTCCCATTTTACAAGCTTGACTGGGTTTTACTTATTCATCATGTCTACTTTTATGTAAATGTGCACAAGCAGACGCTCGGGGAACTCCACTCACATTGTGTCATTGTTTATGTTGTGTGTATTGTGTTGTTATTTTTATTTTTAATTTACGTCATTTCTGCTATTATCATTATCAGTTTATTTTATTTATATTTTTATCTTATCTTAATACCTGTGGTATTGTTTCTCTTGTAAAGCACTTTGAGCTGCATTTTATGATATGAAAGGTGCTATGTAAATAAAGTTTATTATCATCATCATTATTATTATTATTATTATTATTATTATTATTATTATTATTATTATTATTATTATTGTTGTTGTTGTTGTTTTGTGTACCTGCAGTGTCATTCTTTCGTACCGTGGCCCTAGAGGAGTGCCACTGCATTCAGCTGCACAGTTTCTTCATGTATAGGCGAATGACAAATAAACTTGAACTTGAAGCCCCACTTATCCCTTTCCATGAATCGCGATCTGTTTGCACTAAACAGTACAAACTCAAGCAAATTTAAGCACATAAGTACATTGTGTACTCGTTTAATCTAGCTGCTGTTGTAGCTTATGAAGTTTGTAATTTTGTCTAGAGATTAGTAACTATACAGTAAATATAGTCTAACCTCCTTTTCCAAAAGCTAATAGTGTGTGGTGGCTGTATTCAAATTTTCCTAGATGCTTGCATGTTACTATTGGAATGATGGATATTGCTAAATAATATTTTGGTACTATGAATAATATCTAGTACACATGCTAATGTACTGATAAATTTCATAATATTTACATGCTAATGTACTGATAAATTTCATTATATTTAAGTTCCAATGTTGAAGTTATTGGGCGCATTGCTTAGGATTACCACTTGTCTTCTTACATCCGGTATGGAAATTTCCAAAGCCCAATATTTTTTCAACGTGGCACTTATCTGTAAAAACACTCGTACCTTATCCAAACAAAAATTAATGTCACTAACGAAATACAAATTAATTCTTTTGTTTATATCTATGTTTTCACCGTTGAAGGCAATAGAGCAGTTGCCCTCTCGACTGTCTTCTTCTGTGAAGCCTGAAATTTCTTTCCCACACATTTGCTTTACCGTGCTTTAATATGAGCACAATCCGAGCCGATGACTTTTTATTGAGAGGAACAGACAGGGCAAGGGGTGTTCCATTAAATTCCCCACCAGTGAACAGGCATCAAGTTCCCTGTTTTGCATTTAAATTAGAAAGAACTGTGCCATTCGGACCTTGAGCAAGGCCCTTTACCCCGCCCCCCCCAAAAAAAACAGCTCCAGGAGCTTTAGCCCTGTTCTCTCTCTCTCTCTCTCTCTCTCTCTCTCTCCCTCTCTCTCCCCATTTACAACTGTTCTCTCCGGCATTTCTTCCCCGGGCATCCTTGAAAAAGAGAAACATGTTCTCAGTGGACTTTCCCTGGTTAAATAAAGAAGGATTGGAAGAATTAAAATTCTCACGCAGTGCATCAAACTGTGCGTGTGTCCCACGTTGCCGATTTTTTAAAACCATTACGCCCTGACTCCGTGAACAAAACTCGCGAAACAAGACGGAATCACGGAGAAGGGCAGTTGATTTGGGAGCAGCTGTAAACTAATTAATCACCGGTCGAACACGTGATGCGCCGTTGATATCGCTCCCTAATTAATTCCTGCGAGCACCCAAGGATTCTCCGCCCTCAGTGAGCGTGCGGATTAGCTCCTAAAAACAGCTGGAAATCCGCCAGAGCCTCACGCAGATGACGTTGCTCATAAAAGCTTTTTTTAATTTGCGACTTTGAGCCTGCGAGAGCGCTCGTGCTATTCCGCCATTTGTCTCCGCGTGCTTCTTTCGTTCCTTGTTTTTAGATCCTGACATCATCGCCATGGCGATGACCGCTCTTCAGCACCAAATGTGTGAATTCATCTGTGTGATCTGTCCTCTTTCGTACAGAGTGAGATACTCTGGGTCAAGATTATTTTTTTCTGCTTATAAGTAATAGATATGGAGGACTCCAGGGAGCAGCTCTGCGGGCCCTGGTGCATAGTGCAGGGCTGAGCCTTCGCCTCAGATTTTAGATTTCTCTGAATTCAGATCCTGCCAGTAATAACCAACCTGGGGGCTGATGCCATATCTACTATAGCATAACCAGGGGAGGGGTGGATTCAGTGAGCAGAAACCCCCCCCCCCCCCATCTCACCGCTAATACAGCAGAGACTCCTCAGGTGGATGCACTACCTGTTCATACCTGTGCCAGGTACAGCAGCTGAGCATAGACACAATGATGACTGATGACCTCACACAGAACACTCTAGACACAACACTGATGACCTCACACAAAACACCGTAGAGACAACGCTGACGACCTCACACAGAACACGTTTGAGCCAGAGACTCGTGAAACAAACAGTAAAGCAGGAAAAAACATAATTAAACAGGGTTCTGCCACATTAAACAGAGTGCAGCAACATTTAGTCCATCCACATTAAACAGAATCTCTAGTGTAGATCAGATGTCATTATAATACATCGAAATTCAACAGTTGAATAATTTCATTTACCGAAAAAATTACACAATTAGCAAGTAATGTGTTCAGAAGATTTTGTATTTTTAAAGTGCTTAAATACATAATGTGTCAATGTTTGGTTACAACTTTGTGCACAAAACAAGCATCAATTAGATAATAACTTTCCTCACGGGCAAAGTTTATCAGTAGTAAGCAGGTCAGTAAAATAATGTGCGTTTCCACTCCAAGCTGGGGCAGAGAATTGAATTCCCCTGCTTTATAGGATGATGGGCCTGGAGAGTTTTAAATTGGTTGGACTGCCACAGCCTGTCTTAACAATCCCATTATATACACGTTGCAGCTAGCATTGGCAACGCTGAGGATCTATAGAGGTTTATGTGCTGACTCTGCAGTTTAAAAAAAAAAAAATTGAATGGTGGTTTGGACTGGGGCGAAGAATCCGCTAATGGACAGGTTGAGCTCGTGTTTCAATTTCGCTACTGTTTGCTAAGAACATCACAGTGCACACAGGCATGGCTACTGACTTAGCACAGCTGAGCCATACAGACATGGCTACTGACTTAGCACAGCTGAGCCATACGGACATGGCTACTGACTTAGCACAGCTGAGCCACACAGGCATGGATACTGACAGAGCACAGCTGAGTGACACAGGCATGGATACTGACTGAGCACAGCTGAGCCACACAGGCACGGATACTGACTGAGCACAGCTGAGCCACACAGGCATGGATACTGACTGAGCACAGCTGAGCCACACAGACATGGCTACTGACTTAGCACAGCTGAGTGACACAGGCATGGATACTGACAGAGCACAGCTGAGCCACACAGGCATGGATACTGACAGAGCACAGCTGAGCCATACAGACATGGCTACTGACTTAGCACAGCTGAGTGACATAGGCATGGATACTGACAGAGCACAGCTGAGCCACACAGGCATGGATACTGACTGAGCACAGCTGAGCCACACAGGCATGGATACTGACTTAGCACAGCTGAGCCACACAGGCATGGCTACTGACTGAGCACAGCTAAGACACACAGGCATGGATACTGACTGAGAACAGCTGAGCCACACAGGCATGGATACTGACTGAGAACAGCTGAGCCACACAGGCATGGATACTGACTGAGCACAGCTGAGCCACATAGGCATGGCTACTGACTGAGCACAGCTAAGACACACAGGCATGGATACTGACTTAGCACAGCTGAGCCACACAGGCATGGCTACTGACTGAGCACAGCTAAGGCTGATACTGTGGCAACATACTGTGCTAACAGACTACTCTGAAGGCACTCGTATCCCCATCTTGATGTTGTAGCTTTGTCATATGCCATATGCCTTCATGCCTCGTCCTAGTTTGACTTGTCATAACCTTCTGACCCAGCCTATTCTTACTGTGTGAACTGGATTTGATGGTTCATGACTATGGATAACTGTTACATACTGTAATGAGAATTGCACCTGATCAACCTGTGTTTTGTAGCATCTGCCGGTGTAATGTAATGAACCTAAAATATTAGATATTTTATTGAGCCACGGTGCAGAGAAGAAATAAGCATGTCATTTTTTGTAATTAACAAAAATATTACAACAGCAAGCATTTGTGGTATTGCTGTTTCCCATTTAAAGAATTAATGCAACGTTTAATTTACGAAGAATTGAATATCTGATAATATCAAAATATTTAAAACCCTGCTGGACCCTCTAATCAAAAAAGCACTCTTGTGATGAACTGCAGTTAGAATAGTCAAACGTGAACGTCCCGTGGTTCTCAAGCAACGACGCACGGAATTAACTTGCGTCTGGCAACTTCCAAACTGATTCAAATAAAACAACGGCTGGAGGTACCCTGCTCAACATCATCAAATTTGCCTACCACTGCCCCCTGTGGACATTGTACGTTAATGGCCATCTGTGTGTCAGAATTTCGCTTCCTCGGGCTACATGTCTGTGTTTCAAGCTGTTGGAAGCCAAGAGTGGGTATCCAAGGTAACCAGACTGATTTTTAACACCCGAATCAAAGAAGCCAATATCATTACGCAGCCAACATGAATGGCAACATTTTTTTTTTTTTAAATTAAAAGTCCACTAAAACACTCGCAGTGGAAGAAACAAAAAAATAATTCCTTCACACCAATATAAATATTCACCACGGGGGGAGGGAGTCTGTCTCGGCGTTTTTAATTTAAACTGCGTGCTGTTCAAGTCGGTTTTAGGGAAAGGTCAGCGTCCCCCCGGCTGCTCATTCCCGCACGAATGAGGGGAGAATCTGCGACGGCTCTGTCAATTTGTTGTGTTTGTTGTGTTCCACAAGAAAAAAATACAGTTTTGTAATTCAAAAAAATACAGCAAAAAAAGCATTATGTTATTAACATTATTAATTATAAATGATTAATGATTTGAATTGCCATCCTATCTACAGTATGTCAACACACGAAGTATCTTAAGAGATGCTTTAATTATGCGTGTTGATGTTGAAATAGTTGGACTGGTAATTCAGTGTGAAATCAGAGTGGAGTTCAGAGTAATGGACTAGTAGCCACTGTGCTGACGGTTGCAAAACCTTTATCTGTAAATGAGCTTTTTGTTACACTGCAGCTTCAATAACACTAAAAGGGCAAAATGAGGCTTTTTCAGCAAATGGCCGCATACTGTGTTAGCCTGCACATTATGACGAGCCAAGCTATTGCTTTCTCGCCGCAACACAGACAGAAATAATTAGATTTTCTGCAGTGAAAAGGCAAAGAACAGAACCCAAACAGAACTGAGGCTTTGGAAGGATTGACATTGTTATTGTTTGTTTTTTCCGACATTGTTTTTACAGTGGGATAAGTCGTCCATTTCGACAACATTTATCATATCTCTTTGATACATGCCATGTGGGCTTAGCTTAGGCTCAGCAAGATTTAAACAAATAAATAGATAGGACGTACGTATATTACATCAATTAACAAGATTGTGACAGTTAAGTGCAATGTTTGTTCCGCACACTCGACTCACAATGGATCTCACACGTTACAGTTTAAAAACTTGTAGACAAAGTGACAAAGAGCTTTATATTACACCGTGCTTTAGGTGCAAATATGAGAAATTAATGTAGGAAGAGAGCCTGATATCCCTTCTATTACAGAGGAAAGGACAGAGTCATTATATCGTGTCCTTTGTCCTCAGGATCTCAAAGGGCTTTTTCATTGAAGGGAGAGATGTTCGCCTCAACCACCACAGACAGTGTGCAGCACTCGTCTGGGCGATACACAGATGCCATTTTGTGTTATTTGGTGTTGAATCCTGACTGTGGCTGGAGGTCCCGTACAGAGGTGTGTAACTGACTACTGGGTTGCCAGGTGAGCCCTCCTAAATTGACTGCCACAGAGGGACACGGGCACAAATAATGGGACGTGCCAATGAATACGAAAGGGTATCCCCAAACTGGACAGGGGAGGGGGTAAAAATCTATAAAAATAAAAACAGGTTCAAGTAGAAAATAAAAACCAGAAGGCTAATGTATCAAATAATTATCATTGAGTATTTTGACATGTATCATTAACGCATGTTTTAGAGGCCTCCATTCACTCTGCAGGTGTTTCACTAGGGAAAGACAGGACTGAAGCCTCTTGCTCAATAGTGCCCTCTGTTAACACATGTGTGCCCCACCCTGTGTTCAAACCTGCAACACCCCTGGGCAAAATACAAATATCAAAAAACAGTAATTATTTATCTTGTCAGCCACACTGTTTACCAATGCAAGCAAATTAATCCATAATCCACAGTACAGCAAAAGAGAAAACACGTGAGCTGGATAATTTCTTTCTTCTTTTTTTTTATTTTCGGAAGCTAAAATGAAGACTGAAATGAGTTTACAGGAAGTCATCTCAGGGGCCCAGACAATCAATGCAATCAGGAGACAGCAGTCTACTTACACACTGCTGAGCTGCCAATCACAGCCCTGGAACAAAAGCAGAACGGAACGCCGCCAGGGAGGGCAGATGGGTAAAGCCTCATCACTGAGGCTTCTCAACCAATGGGTGGCCTCTGTCCAGAGCGGCATGTGTACATAGAGTAGCGCGTGTGTGTGCGTGTGTAGTGTGTACGTTTGTGTGTGTGTGTGTGTGCGTAGTGTGTACGTTTATGTGTGTGTGTGTGTGTGTAGTGTGTACGTTTGTGTGTGTGTGCGTGTGTGTGTGTGTGTGAGTGTGTGTGTGCGTGTGAGCATGTGTGTGTATGTATATGTGGGTGTGCATGTGTGTGCGTGTGTGTCTGTGTGTGCATGCATGTGTGTGTGTGTGTGCATGTGTGTGTGTGTTCAGTCTTTCTTTCTTTTTATTAAGCGGAGGGGCTAAGAGATCACAGGACAGACGTCCACCCAAAAAACGCGATCTGACGTCGTACCCGTACCGCGAGGGAGCTCGACCTCACCCGCAGCCCCTCTCCCCCTCGGCCTCACCCGCAGCCCCTCTCCCCCTCGGCCTCACCCGCAGCCCCTCTCCCCCTCGGCCTCACCCGCAGCCCCTCTCCCCCTCGACCTCACCCGCAGCCCCTCTCCCCCTCGGCCTCACCCGCAGCCCCTCTCCCCCTCGGCCTCACCCGCAGCCCCTCTCCCCCTCGGCCTCACCCGCAGCCCCTCTCCCCCTCGGCCTCACCCGCAGCCCCTCTCCCCCTCGGCCTCACCCGCAGCCCCTCTCCCCCTCGGCCTCACCCGCAGCCCCTCTCCCCCTCGGCCTCACCCGCAGCCCCTCTCCCCCTCGGCCTCACCCGCAGCCCCTCTCCCCCTCGGCCTCACCCGCAGCCCGTCTCCCCTCGGCGGGCGCGACTCGAAACGTCGGTTCGGATTCCGCGGCCCGTCAGTGGCGGGAAACATGTGTTGGTCAGACGCCGCCGCGGTGCGGGAGAAAGCTCCACATGGCTCGCGCCCGCCCTGTCCCTGAGGAGCGGCGGAACGTTCCGGAAACTGAGGATAAACTGCGCCGCCCCCCGCCCTGCCGCTGGGCTAGCTCCCGCCCAAATGCCCGCTCGCCCCGCCCGCAACCCACCCCCACCCCCACCCCCACCCCGCGCAAAAAAGCAGTGACGGTTTCCTCTCCGGACTGATGAATGACAAACGCACGCCCTCTCTTCATGGTGTCAGGAGGAATCAGCAGCATCGATGGAGTCAGACGGCTGGGAGTCTGTCTCTCTCTCTCTCTCTCTCTCTCTCCATCTCTCTCCAGCTCTCTCTCTCTCTCTCTCTGCTGCTATGGAGAGGTGCATTAGTCCGCCCCGGTCCCCTGGGCACCCTCCAAACACCACACCCCCCTCCCCCTCCCCCCACCGTCCCCCCGCCCACACACACCCCGGGCAACCAGATCTCAACACAAGTGTGATGAGGCGAGATGAACCGTCTCTTCCACAGGGACTTTCAGGAGCTCCACAGCACCCTGGAATTACAATAAGACCAGGCTGGGAGGGAAGGAGATATGGGGGGGGAGGGAAGGGGATATGGGGGGAGGGAAGGGGATATGGGGGGGGAAGGGAAGGGGATATGGAGGGAAGGGAAGGGGATATGGCTGAGTGATGGATGTGACAGGTTTTGAGCGCTGGGGAAAACAAACAGCTTTGTCACTTCTCCGGCAAACACAGCCGGTATCAATGTCCTCAGGCAGAGAAACACTCCTTTTCCATTTTAACCCTTTAAGGTGTGACATCACAAATGATGAGATTTCAGTGTTCTTAACTGAACATTCTAACGCTGACGTCACAATCACTACTGGTGACTGAAAGCGATGGAGTTCTAGAACACTGACTATTTGGAAAATAAAACATTCCAAAGCAAACCTACTCTTCAAAGGCCTACTCCACAGTTTCCTGTTTTGCTAATTTCTTATTAAACCTAATTCCACCCCCCTCCCCACCCCCACCCTCCACTCTACAGTTTTTTATGCTCAGCCGTATTCAAAGGCTAATCTCACTACTGCAGCCCATCCTCCACAAATTTGGGAGAGCGCAGAGAGGTTTGCGCGCTGTTCTGAAGAGTGAGCTGCCGTCGTCTGATATTTTTTCACACTGCAGCCCACCAGCTGCCCAGTGTGAGAATCGCTGTGAGGGAGAACTACGCTTCATGTTTAGCGGACACAAGCGAGCCGCAGATTTCCAGTTCGGCCAGCTTTCGATCTATAGGCCAGGTGAGCCCCGGACGTTCCCGGCAACCGAGCCCCTCCCTCCCTGGGTCAGCACGCGGGGGCAGCCGGCCACAGACATCCCTGCCACAGTCCAGACTTGGACACCATACGAATCACTGGGTGCATCACAGCTCCGAGCGCTAATGCTTTAGCTTGACATAGCATCCGACACCCAATTTCTAAGGCACTTAACATTGGTTTAATAGTCTCACAAGTACACACGTTTTTTTTTGTGACTATGTTCGATAAGCCAAAAATATATAAAATAAAATAAATAAAATATAAAATCATTCAAAATAAATTACGTATTTTCTTCTTTTAGATCAAGACAGCACCTTAAAAGCCAGATTTCCTTCATTAAAGGCACCCCCAGAGAGTCACTGTCTATCCTTTGCTGGTTGGTAAGTGAAAAGTAAAGATGTTATGAGTTTCACTTACCAACCAGCAAAGGATAGACAGTGACTTTCTGGGGGTTCCTTTAATGAAGGAAATTTTTTTATGCTCAGCCTGCGCAAATAGTCATATTTTTGACCCCCATCTCTAACATTTTCATCACGGTTTCATCATGGTCCTAAATTCCACTTTCATTAGGCCTGCGACCGTATGAGAAACTCAGCTGTGCGTTTCAGACCAGTGCGTTACGGTCCCATCGGCTATTTATTATTCATAACAACCTAGATGGAGCTCAGATATATTCTCCTCTGCGAGAGAGCTGGCTGTTGGCAGCCCACAGACAGCCCACAATGTCAGTGCTGCGTAGGACAGAGAGAGAAATGGCGGATCACAGACACACCGCAGCCAGACTGGAAACTGCGAATATGAAATGGATAATAAACAAAGGGAAGAAAGTGTATAGAGTTAAGGATATGCTTTCTGTATATGCTGGTGGGCATTACATCATACAGTACATTCTCCGAGACTCTGAAAAACTGCATCGTAAACAAAGAAGACGATTTTTGGTGACTGGATGGAGCAAAAACCAATTATTTTAGTTTCATTGCTTTACCTTCATACCTGAGATATTCCAATGCACATCAGGAAAAAAAAAATTCTGATACTGTAGCTTTAATAAACGGAGAGTCAATGATCAAATAGTTCTATTACATTGCAGGTGATGGATATAAGCACTCTCCTCCTACACTATCTTCATTTGCCAAACAGAAACGTACATTTTGCAGTTGCTTGAAGGCAGAGATTGGCAACACGACAGTTTAGGGCAGGCAGGCAGCCTGACTGCAGATTTAGCACGACCGAGCCTTCGCTGTGTATCCATCCATGTTTATGACACCGTGACTTTGAGTGTGATGAGCACCATTACGCGTAATGACGTCCTCTTCAGCGCTCTTGACCGAGTGTGAAGAGGGCACAGTGTAAACACACAGCAGAGACACAGACAATACGCAGCACAGACACAGACAAGCACGGACACAGACAATATACAGCAGAAACACAGACAATATACAGCACAGACACAGACAATATGCAGCACAGACACAGACAAGCACGGACACAGACCATATACAGCAGAGACACAGACAAGCACGGACACAGACCATATACAGCACAGACACAGACAATCTATAGCACAGACACAGACAATGTACAATAGACACAGACAATATACAGCACAGACAGATAGTATACAGCACAGACACAGACAATATAGTGCACAAAAAAAAACAATATACAGCACAGACACAGACAATATACAGCACAGACACAAGCTTACAGGCATTTATGTGGTTGCTCGTATCCAGAGCAACTTATGCAGCTTTTGCATTTTTTTTTTACACACCATCCATTTATACAACAGGATATACACTGAAGCAAAGGTCAAGTACCTCAAGTATTCCTCAAGGATACAAAGCCAGAATCGTGCCTGGGAATCAAACCTGCAACCTTTCGTTTACAAAACCAGTTCCAGTTCCTTATTACACCATCATACTACACTGCCGCCGAGCAGAGCGGCAGTGCCGCTCTCAGCACAGACGCGTAGAGCTACTGTAACTCCAGGCCTGTGGTACTACTGTAGCCCTGGAGAGAAATATACAGGGAGTGCAGCTGCTAACACATTACGCTGTGCTGAGGGCTTGTTATTCTGCCTCGGCACAGCTGACTTGGTGGCAAGAATCCCCCACACAGAGGAACCCGTCTCCCCACCCCATTCACTTCAGGTTTGTCATAATTAAATAAAAAAAGTTTTGGGTTTTTTTTTTCATTAAATCCACCAGGGACATGTGACCCTTGTCAACCAGTCAGAGCTCAATTCCCCCAAAACCCTTTCCACTGAACCACAGACACAAGGTTCTGGGTCCCACACGGTGCTGTCCTCTGTTCCTTTCCACTGACCGCTCTTTGACCGCAGAGTCCCACTTCGGGGGAACACTCAGAGAAAGGTGTAAACTCCGAGGAGAGGAAAGTGAGGTTTCTTTCAACCAGCAAGGAGTCCGATCTTTGCCTCCTTTTTTTTCTATATCTGGTGACAAACTGAATTTTCGAATTAGACCTTTTTGTTTGTTTCAAATGCGAAGAAACTAGTTCAGTGCCAAGGCTCCACAGCACATGCACACATTCTCTCTCTCTCTCTCTCTCGTGCATTCTCTCTCTCTCTCTCTCTCTCTCTCTCGCTCTCTCTCTCTCTCGCTCTCTCGTGCATTCTCTCTCTCTCTCTCTCTCTCTCGTGCATTCTCTCTCTGTCGTGTATTCTCTCTCTCTCTCTCTCTCGTGCATTCTCTCTCTCTCTCTCTCTCTCTCTCTCCCTCTCTCTCTCTCTCTCTCTCTCTCTCTCTCTCTCTCTCTCTCTCTCTCTCTCTCTCTCTCTCTCTCTCTCTCTCTCTCTCTCTCTCTCTCTCTCTCTCTCTCTCTCTCTCTCTCTCTCTCTCTCACGCACAGGCACATGCGAGCACCCGTGTGCTCTCACGAAGCGCAGCCAACGCGCTCCTCGTCCCGAGCCGTGTTCCCGTTATAAATCCCTCCCGCGAAACCCAGCCTACATAATTTAATTCCACGCTAATATTAGAGGCAAGGCAATTAAAATGAGGCAGGCAAAAAAAAACACACAAAGGGCTATCAGAAACTTCAGAGACAAAATGGGCGGCGTTAAGCGATTCAATCAGGCATGGCGTACATTCACACAATCATACAGACGGATCCTGGGTTGGGCCTTTTCCTGCCGTTTTTTTTTTTTTTTTCCGAAAGAGTGATCTCTTTTTCTTATTATTAACGCTCTGGCTTTTAGATATGATTTTAATTCAATTTCGTTCCCTCGCTTTGCGGTTTTGAGTACGAAGGGTGGGCTGTCGTAATTAAGGTAAACCTGCACAACGCATGATTACCCTCGCAAACCGCAATCGCTCGCTCTCAGGTTTCCCCCCGGTTGTAAAAAGCAATCCATTATCTGGAGTGGCGCTAGTCCTGTCTCGCGGCAGCCCATCCCCCCCCCCCCCCTCGCTTGTTAGCAACGGGAGGAACGGGGTGTCCCACCTCTGACAGCGCCGCGGAAATTTTCGGGGGCGCGGGGAGCGACAGCGACATCGGTCTTCGCAGTGATGGCAGCCCCGGAGAATTTGCCGCAGGTAATTTCCGTCCTCCACGCGACATCAAGTAACCAAACCCCCCCCCCACCACCCCCCCGGAAGCTGACGCTCCTTAATGCCCATTAAAGTGTCTGAGCCGGTTCTTAACTTCCCTCTAAAAATTAGCCAGGCGTGCAACCCTTCTCAAAAGGAAAGACAATTCCACTGCAGCAGAGAAACACCTGCAGGGATTTTTAAGGTGAAATCTACAAAAAGCCTGGAAACTAATACCAAGGCCTATATATTATGTGTCCCCATCCACTATTGAATTGTGCTCACACACTGTAGCACTTTTCATCTTATGACTTCGGTGCACTTTATGTGTAGACATACAGTTCCCTCCAAGATCATTTTGTTTCTGTGTATTGGTTGTTCATCAGCTCAACGGCCCCTGACAGATTAATTACATCCAGAACTTATCCAGTTCGGAGAAGGCTTATACGGTCGAGTGCAGCTTGCTTAGCTGGAGTTTAAACCTCAGGTTTAAACCTCTGGACCACAGCTTGCTTAGCTGGAGTTTAAACCTCAGGTTTAAACCTCTGGACCACAGCTTGCTTAGCTGGAGTTTAAACCTCAGGTTTAAACCTCTGGACGACAGCTTGCTTAGCTGGAGTTTAAACCTCAGGTTTAAACCTCTGGACCACAGCTTGCTTAGCTGGAGTTTAAACCTCAGGTTTAAACCTCTGGACCACAGAGCTGCACTACAACTTGAACAGCTATCCAAGTCTGCAAAATCAGGATTAGCTGTCCAGTTTTTTTTATGGTCTAGAGGTTTAAACCTAAGGTTTAAACTCACTCCCTGCTGAACACACTTTCGCAATTGAACCAACAACAATTCCGAGCGAGCATTTATTTATATTTCCCACAGTTCCGCGGGAGCGCGTCTCCGCGTTGACGAGCTGGAAGTGGCGGAGCCGCATGATGAAATATCAGACCCGCCGAAGCAAGGGGCCGTAACCGTAACAACCCTGACAGGAAGCTCAGCCCGCGAACGCTGCTAATTGGCAGGAATGAGGACTCGGCCATGATGGAGCTGCTTTTTCTTTTTTTTTCGTTTTTTTTTTCCATCTGCAGGCTTTGCTCCACCCCTTTGCTCCGCCCCTCTGCATACCAACGTATACCATACCCCCCCTCTCCCACCCTTGTAGCAGTACTCTCCATACCAACGCTCACCCCCCCCCCCCCCCAAAAAAAAAGAGTGTGTTTCAAACCTCATCACATTATTACCATATGGCCCAGGAAGAAGCCTTTTAGGTCTGGATACAGAATTCACAGGATGAAATAGCATAAACTCCATAAACTCCATATGGAGAAGTACACGTGAGCTCTACAAATCATCGCCACCCACTCGATGAGGGCACGGAGATGAGATTGCAGGACGGAGGCTGTAAAAACGTGCTCCGGCACGATGATGTAAGAGAGGGAAGAGGTTGCGGGAAGCTGTCGGAGGGGGAGAGCTGGGGGAAAGGAGGCCGAGGACCGCAAACTCAGTTCCCTCAGTTCCCTTATCGAAATTCAGCACCATAAAACCTCCCTGAATTTTACAGTGTTTTTCTCCAGGATAAAAAGGTTCCAGGTGGGCCGCGTTCCTTCCCTCTCTGGCCCTGCAATATGGACATGCACTTTCAGCGTCTTTTTTATGCCTCCACGAAGTCACAGCTGCGGCCGGAGGCATTATGTTTTCAAATTCGGCACAAACGTCCACTTGGACTCAAGGATGAACTGATTAGATTTTGGTGGTCATAGATCAAAGGTCAAGGTCACTGTGACCTCACAAAACACGTTTTTGCCTTGGCGGAGGCATACAACCGCGAGGCGGTATTTCTAGTTTTTTTTTTTTTTTTTTCTTTTTTAAACTTGGAATCCTTGAAACCTTGGAATCTGACATCCATTCCCCTTCCCCCTGACTGCAGCATTAAATTAGATCTGAGCGCTCTGGGTTTTGATGAACGAGCTCGCTTTCCAGTCCGATGGCAGCCCTGTCTGTGGGATGGTTGGTCACTGTGTTCTGTTACCCCCCTACGTGTGCTGCAGTCCATGGTCGTGACCAGGGGTGTCCAATCTTCTCTGAAAAGGGCTGATGTGGGTGCAGGTTTTTTTGTTTTAGCCCAGCACTATGACATCTGATTCAACTAATTAACTAGTCGTGATCTTCAATCAAGTATCAACATCAATTCACCTTGATACCTTGTTGAGCTAAGACAAAAATCTGCACCCACACCAGCCCTTTTCAGCTAAGACCTGATTGGACCCTGGGATCAACAGTCAGATCATAACCTTCAACATCGTCATCGTCGTACCCCGATACACATGCCCTGGAACGTCCCATCCAAGCGCTGCGACCAAATCTCTAGGTCCCTCCACCCCACAGTCACCCACCCCACCCCCTCCGATGCCGCTAATATTCCTTCACAGGCCTAAATCCCTTAATGCGGTCGTACGATAAGCAAAAAAAAAAGCGACCCATTTAAATAAACTTATGAACGTGAGCGGGGGGGCGGGTGGGGGGGGGGGAGGGTAATCTCTTCCTGGACGCGCTTGATTTTTTCCACGCGAGGCGTGCCGCGCAGATTTCCTCCAGGTCTGCAAACAGCAGGGTTTATCCGTAGGTTGGGCACAGCTAATGCACCCTTGAGCAAGGTACCTAACCTGAATGGCTTCCATAAATACTCTGTTACATACTCTGTTATATAAATGGACACCATACATTACAAAAAAAAAGCAGCTTGCCCTATATAAGTATGTCAGCTCGCCAATGTAAAGAACAGGACTGGGTATTATTTATTAGAAAAATGGACATCCATATGCTTACTGAGGGTGACTTCCATTTTCAGACTTCTTTAGATGCACCAGTTGAATTTTAATGCATGATTTTTTTTTTCGCATTGTTTTGAATAGCCAACGCAGATCAGACCTTAATGAGGTAGTTCTGCGCTCAGCCTTCCTCCTCTGAAATCTCTGCACCATTATCGGTTCTCCCATGATGCACCTCTTCCCATACTCCGCGAGCACAAAGTGCTTTGCCCTTTTTCAAATGCACCCGGCCCCTGGTGAGACTTAAGTGATAAGGGCCTAAAATATTAAAATAGATTGGTCGTCGGGAAAAAAGAAAAAAAAAACAGGATGTTTGCATTCCGTGCGTTACCGAGTCTGAGAGGGGTTTTTCTCCCGGAACACTGCCCGGTCCCCGGAAAGAGCGGTCGCCGCGGGCGACAGGCGGAGACCTCGGTGGCGCCCGGCGCACTTCCGCGTCCGTGACCGTGGCACCGTGGGTAATGCGGTCTCCGGGCTGAGCGGCAGGTCCCCTGGTGCCCTAAACTGGGGAAGCAGCTGCTCGCGTTGACTGTCGTGTTAGACCTGTCACTGCTCACTGCCAGTTAAGCAGATCAGGTTAATAAGAGAAGGGGGGAGGGGGGGCTTGGGTGGTAACATCTCTTTTTTTTTTCCTTTTTTTTTTAGGTTTGATGAAATCTAGGCAAGCCATGCATTGTTTTTTTTTTAATGATCTACTCTGAGCAGATGTCCCTATCAGATTCTTTATGCAACAATATTCAATCCATGCCAAAGATCTGTCCATGCCTTTTCCTTAAGGTAATTTAGTTCTCTCAAGGAAAAGAAAAGTGTTTTTCTTTTCTTTTTTCACCATATCTCTGAGCAGATCTTTGTCCGGGAGGAGATTTAGAGAAGCTTGCAAAAAAAAAAAACACAGACCATGTGTCATACTGCGTTGCCATACTGTGACCTTTAACCTTCTGCAGTCAGGACACCAGTATTGGAGCCACACTAATACCTCCCGCACCCCCAACCTCACCATACAATGGTAACTATATATGTGTTATGGCTGGACATTTACGCATGAAGACACATCCTGGGGCCATTTTTCAGGCATGAATTGCCAACCCCACACGTGAGGGCAGCATCTGCCATGACGGAATGTTGTCCCAAATAATTTCATGCAAATATTTTGGCGTGGAGCGCAGGAGGAGGAGGAGGAGGCAGCGATTTGGGGCTCACTCTTATTTGGTAAGCGATGATGACACGATTTACCGCTCATGGAGACCCAGTCTTCTGACTGTCACTACGAATGATTAATTATAGATCCATTCTAACCAAGCAACAAATTGCAAATAAATTTGACTCCTGGGATTTGTAGTCCCCAACAGATGCTGAGAGGAGAGCGCTGAAGCCTTGCAGCAGGAAATTTATGTTCTCTACCGCGGGCAAAGCAAACAGGCTAATGGCGGGAAAACAACTACCTGTCACTTTCGTCTGTGACTTAATCAGGTGCCCTAAACCTCATTAAACAACACATTTAAACTTCTTTCTCTTTCTTTCAGAGGTTTGTTGTGTGATCTGCTTTTCAAAGTCAGTGCTGAACAAGATGGTGCTTTGAGCTTAAATAAATAAATAAATAAATAAATAAATTAGGAACAACAGCGCTTGGTTGGAATTTGTTTTCGAGTAGTTTTATGTAGCGTTTGGGATGAGATCACTTTGTCAAGCCTGAGTTTTATTTTTACAATCCAGTTACTCCCGTCGAGTTTACAGTCCCACCTCCCCACGCGCTCAAACGCATAAATGGGTGATACTGGGGCGAACGCATGCCGCCTTTTTGAGTCGCAGGTCTATGAAGCATAGAACCGGGAGTGTGCCTTATACTGTGGGTGTTTATCTGGTTCGTGCACGAGCAAGGCAGAGAGGTTCCGGTTTAGATATCCAGCGGAAATAAACACCAAGGCAGTCTGGTAAATTAACAAGGCTATCGCCAGAAAACTGGCTGCTCATAAACCGGTTCGTGTAAAAAAAAAAAAAGTATTATTTATTTATTTATTTATTTATTAAGATCATTTAGCGGAGAGCGAATCATTAACGAACTGTGATTCTACCTCCTCCCCAGCTCCCGGCGCCCCGCCCTGACCCACCGACTGTTGTCTCTTTAGGTTTCACACAAGGGTCCATTTTGGAATCACCGACAAAGTGCTTTTTAATTGCCCATATGGTGCAGCGCGCGCATCTCATGTGCGACAGCAGACAGCCAAACGAGGGGGCTAATGAGGAGGGGCGCCGCGCGCCAAACTTTGTTATCCCCGCGACTCAGAATCCATGTTATTGCACCAGCATATCGAGCACCAGTTGAAAGTAAACAGTAATTGAAGTCGCGTGCTAAATTACTCACGCCTTGCTCGGTTTACCAACAGATCACGGATGTGCATTTGCGTGGTCCATCTGCAAGCTACGTACCCGGTAAGGCTACGTTACCGAACTGCTACATTACCAGCGGGTCGTGGGAAAAAAAAGTTGTGGATGGCAAACACAAGGCAGGCTTGTGGCTGTCGTTTCGTGGTTCTACGGGGAATAAAAAATTTATTTTAAAAAGTGGTGGCAATCAGTAATATATGACATCTCTCCTGACTCTGAGGATGTTTCATGAAAACGTGAACGCTTTGTGTGCTCGTACTTTCAGAATAGGGCGTGAATGGTGATATTGCGGTGTTTCTGAAAAGCTTTTTTTTGCATACTGTAACAATACTTTCTAAGAAACATGCGGGTGACAGGGACTTGGTTCCACTCCACGGAAAGAACAAACGGCTGCTGAGAAGTGTCTCCCAAGTCCCTGACAGAGGCACTATTCGCCTACCTTAGTCAAAACCCAATTTCAACACTATCTTTGGAAAAACAGCCCATGCATCAAATCACCTTGACATTCTGCACTGAGTGGAGCCGTGAGAGGGAAAGAAATATCCCTACTTTTTTTATTTTCTTTTTTTTTACTAGCGTGTGACTTGCTAGCCCTTTATTTTATTTTATTTTATTTTTCCACACGAAAAATCAGGGAGGACAAATCTTTTGCAATTCATTTTTATGAGGTGCTTCCCCTTTTTTTTTTTTTTTTGCCTTTTGTCTGGGGAAACACGGGGAACGAACACGAATTATCAACTGTCAGCTCTTGAGCTTGCGCCATTTTGTTGCACCATAAAACATTACGAGGCCCATTATAAAAGCCGTCGTCCCGGGCTAGCGCGGAGGCGGCGGCTAAGATGTAGGCTGCTGACGCCCGCGCTCAGGCGGCCAGGAAACGGACCTTCCAGGGTGGAGCTCCCGCTTTTAAACCGGCTGCGGGAACAGATGGAGCCAAGTGAGTGCGGAGAACCGCTCCCACAGGAGCAGAAATCGTGGAAACCGAGGAGAACGTAGCCCTCCCTTGCCCCCCCCCCACCCCCCCCCACCACCACCACCATCACCACCACCCCCCCCCCCCCACGCCCCCTTTTTACCTCCATCAACCACCCCCTCAACCGAAAACTTCTGCACAAGTGAGATCGCTAAACCCGATTGAGAAGAACAGCTTCACTGGACCACAGCGCTGACAAACAAATAGAAAACGCAGCAGCCGGTTATCAGCCTCAAGACGACGGTTCTGTATGCCAGGGTTGGGAGATGGGCGGGCGTAAAGGGGAGGGGAGGGGAGGGGGTTGGGGGGGTTGGACGATTCCAAGGGTCCTGACTGACAGGGGCCCTCAAAAAGTATCAGGACATATGATTTATTTATTTTTTCTTTGGGAGGTGGGGCCCAATGTGCGATCGTTCCCATACCCTGCTCATGTCCCTGATTGGGGCAGCAATAACAGATCTTTAGCACAAGTTAACTGGCTTTTGGATCTGCTAGAAAATAGAAAATATCTTGATTTATTTTTTTCCCAGTTAACAAAAAGAATGCTTTTCTAGTAGTTTTATGAAAATATGTCCTCATTTGTGTTCCAATGCATATTCCATTACATATTACAGGATTTTACATGATAAACTGCTCTACTTTTTCATAGTAAGGCGCTGAACCTTGAGTCAGTGATCAATGACAGAAAAGCACTGTACAGTATTATGGTTATACGTGGGATAAGACTGTCGACGATCTTTCAAATCGAACCCAAATCTAACATGCACTACCTTTGTGGGACATTTTGCAAACGTTGGTTTGGTCGTGAGTCAGGAACAATAAGGGTTAAACCACACTATGACAAGCTGTAGTCAGTTTGCTTGCACAGTTAACTGCTTCACGTCCATAAAACGTGAGTCTTACCTTGAGCAGTTTGAGTGCCTGGACTGAGCATGAACAATGTTTTATTATTTTGGGCGTGGACATCCAAACCGCCCCCTGAAACTACTTTTCCCGTGAGCCTTTGCAGTCCTCCTCTTGTTGATTTGTGTCATTACAGGACTATTGTGTAGTGCAGTGCTTGCTTGTTGTTTGTGCATGGCATAATACATGCATGATGTCCTGCCTATGAAAACATTTGTCTTGAACCCAACTGGCTTGATGTGACCATACCTGGCAGTGTACATTCCAATGCCTTGAAAAGCATGTGTCAGCACATGGAATCGACATTTTAAGTTTAAATATATATATATATTCAGTAAGAAAACCATGAACAACCATCCAAGCAACAAAAATATTTACTCAGACACTGCAGTAATGTGGTTTTGTTAATGCAAAGTTGTGTTGATTATTAGGTGTGGTCATAGTGTAATATGAGAATAATTATAAAAAAGAATCGATGACTGGTCACAGTTCCAGTACTGTAGAGCAGAATAAGCTCGTAATAAAAACAAAATGCAGCAGTCTATGTCACAACTAGCAACTCTGTTGGTCATAATCTTCTGAATTTCACATAATCATTTCCAACTGTGCGTAATTTTGGCAGACAATCACAAGTAACCTACATAATGTCAGCAACAAAAAAATAGTGAGGATGGCGTCGTCCCAGTCATGTCTCAACAGCTTTAAAACCAAAATTCAAGTGAAACAACGGACATACCAAGTGTGCCTCCTAGTGGTGAATACAGAAACAACCTTTGAGTCAATCAATACTGGTACTGGCACTATTTAAGCATAGAGACGCAGATTACATAAGTCACTTCTGGATAATAATAACAATTATTATTATTATTTGTTTTCCACTTCAAATCATTAAAACTCACAAGCAAAATATGTATTGATTTCTGAAATTTTTTTAAAGGAAAGCTGACTTACGGTAGAAGACGTATTCCGTGTAGCTGGACCAGATCTTGTCCTCTGTGTATTGATTGACGAAGGACGCGGTGACCGACGAGTTGCAGGCAACCATCTGGAATCCACACTCCGACAGCATGTCAAAAGCTCTCTCCAGGTGTTTGAACTTGAGGTAGAACCGGGACGTGTATCTCTCGGGTGTCCTGTCCGGATCTCGGCTCTCGTTCAAGGTCTCCCCGAAAACTTCTTTCGCGAGGGCAATCCTTCCGCAAATCAAAATTCTGGGTACCCTTCGAAATTTTGCGTCGGTTTGACTCTCTCTGCCCATGGTGCACGAGCCCCGGTACCCGACCGTGATGAACCCATACTTCCTGCTCGCTGGCACTAATGACGACGGCGGGCACATCCGCTGATCACTGCCCTGGGAAGCGTCGTCGAAATCACTGTGGTAATAGTCGTCCGGACTTTGTTTCAAGTCCTCCGGAGTTAAAATTTTGACCAATTCCGGCAGTTGGAAGTATTCCGCTTCTTTTTTTAGCCTCCCTTTCTCTGGGAAGTGGTCGGGCAGGACGACCTGCTTGTCTCTGAGGTAGTCCAGTACGTAGCGAAATAAAAACCCGTCCCTGTCGATAAAGTATCGTCCCTTGGGGTCCCGCGCCAGGTCATTAGTGGCATCCTTTTTAGGGGAGAATATTCTTCCCAGCAGGGAATTGGGGGTGCTAATTAGGGTGGCGTGGCGCGTGTAATAAACTTGACCCCCTACATTTAATTCTATAACGTCAGGGAAAGAATTCTGTACAGACCCTTGCTCTTTGGTCGGCGGGTAAGTCCTGCAGTTCCCACTCAGTGCCATCGTTTCAGTCATGCATACACAAATCCTCGAGCCGTGGTATGCACAGAAATCTTGATTTGGGCCCAAAAGTTGTTGTTTTTTTCCCCTCCCCTCTAGCGCTTTATTTTCTGTAAACGAAATAAATTGTCACGGATAGGCTATGTCAGAGGAAACGAAACGCGACTGTGAAAGAATCCACTTATGAACATTACTGTAATACATAAAGGGGGAAAAAAACATCCAGCTACCCGCAAATGAAACCGACTTTTAGACGCGATTAGTTGTACAAAATGAAAACCCTTATTTTATCTATGAAAACGACAGCTGCAGAGTTGATAAATATACATGTGGGGGTTATTTCAGAATGTGTTCATGCATGGATGTGTGAAAATATGTGGATGTATAAAATGCATATATCCGTACAAACACAGTTCGACTGCCCTGCATCGATTTCACTATTAAAATAGCGAGTAAAAATATCGTAGATATATGACAGTACTCTGCAGCCAGCTATCAACTTACTGTACGTTGCTAGAAAACGTCAAATTTCAGTCCAGTGTTTGTTCGGTTCAAATACCTCAAGAGCTGGAGCTATTTCGATAAGAACCTCTGTACAATAAATTCAAAAACACTTTTCTCTTAACATTATCCCTTCTCTGGGAAAAAAAACACCCAAGTTTACAACGGCGTCAGCAGTCCATAAAAAACAGAGCGCTGTATCTCCTGCGGATAATTTCCAACTTCTTTGAAGTAGATGAGCGAGTGAATTATATATTTTAACGCGGTCCGAGATAACTTCAAAAGAGAGACCATTAACGCGGCTCACCAAGAATAAATCTCCAGCTTATGTAGGACACCTTCTTCACCTGTTCCCAAGCGAGAGAAAAAAATAATAATACGACTTCACCTATCCTCCATCTGTGACAATTCTCAGGGTGCAGCCTGTGCCGTTTGTGGTCTGAAGCACAAATGAAATTGACAGGTGTGCACGCCGTCGCGCGGGTGAACGGCCACGACTGTAGAAGGAGCTGCGCGGACGCTCCGGCTGCTTTTCGAACAGGGTGGTACCGCGTAAAAACGTCTCTGCTGATGCTGCTTAGACGGTGCAGGGGAGCCATCCTGGGAATATAGGCTTACATCATCTTAAAGGAAAAGACCGTGTAAAAAATGCACAACGTCTGTCTGCGCAGATAGCGTCCCTTAAGAACTTCACACACTGTTATCCTGTTTACTTTGCCATATTTAACGCTGCGCCCCTTCTTATATTTAACGTTCAGACGTCCAGTGATAAGTTTCTTCCTTTAAGTTAGTCTAACTGGCGCCCATTTTATGAACAGCAGTAAGGAGTTGATCGTTTGTCTTATTACATTCACACCGTACGCCCACAGGCGTATTCTGTATTGCACCATTATGTAAGACTGTCTTTTCATGGTGTTGGTTAGAAAAATGAAGAGGGGGTCGCGTTAAATGTTTTTTTTTTTTTTTTTAAACAAATATAATAGAATGTCGTTTCATAAGTAACAGGTCTAACCCTGTATACTCAACTCAGTTCAGGCCCTAATATTACGTGTGAGACGAGATATACGTTAATAAGATAAGCTAATATACCTACATTTTTATGATAGGTAATGTATGGTTTAATGTAAAATTATTGCAGAAAATATAGTTATCTTGCTATATGACCACGAATTCAGCAATGCACTATCAGAAGCGTGTGCATATGTTTTGGTTACCGTTGCTCTGCGGATTAGCTGACCGCAGCATCCTAGTTCCAGCACCATGGACAGCGAATTCGCTCAACCTGCTAAATCGTTGGTCGTACATTTTTAAGTTGTGAGGGTGCCAAGGTACTTTTAAACTGCATAAATTTCTTCTTCTTCTTCTTCTTCTTCTTCTTCTTCATCTTTTTATTATTATTATGATTATTATTATTATTCCATCCATCCGCATTTAACAATGTATTGTCTAGTATTACTGTTTCGTTACAATTGTGTATAGAATGTTCATTTCTGTATGATCTGGAAGAAAGTCAAACGCATATCCAGCGTGGTAAACATGGAGAAAGACGAATCATTTCTGAGTAATGTTTAGTGTTTGAATTAAATATCCTTGGTACTGCTGGGTGGCTCATCCTGTTAAGGCACTGTACTTGTAACTGGACTATGCCAGCAACCCCGGAGGGTGACACACAATTGGATGTAGAGCCATGCCCAAGACTGGGAGGCTGACCCCCGCGGACCAATGACATTGCCTAAGTTTGCCTTTTCAGATACACCGAGGTTGCACTTCCCCCAACTCTTGTCTGTGCTAGTTAGACTCTCCAAAGCGGCAGCTGACGTCACTTCCTGATGCCGCTCTCCTGAATTGACAGTTCCGTTGGCCGTAAACGTGGCAACGTGCGCGTAATTGCGTCGTCCAGAATGGCAATTATGCCGCCAAAGTGTCGCCCGGCATTACCAATGCGTCTTGAGGTGGGCGTTAGTCTCTATGAAACGGAAACACTCCTGACTTCATCGTGTATCACCCCATGTGTTGAAGTGAGATGGAGTGTGGATTGTGCAAGCACTGATAGGCAGCCGGACGTTATACAGTGGTACCTGATTAGACTTAAATGATTTTGTCGCAGTCATTGTGTGTCTAAGCAATCATTGTGTATTTCTTAAGCAAATTCTTAAAATATGTAGTATATATAATAAACAGTGCCTTCTTGAATAGGTAATCACCTATACTGTATGTTTTAAAAATTGGAAAATCATATTATTTTTTGCTAAAATAAATTTACAGATAAAACCGTATCCGTAATGTTTCATGTTTTTAGCACGTTGTCCACCCTTCCTTTACAAGGATAACACTACTGAGTCATCTTCTGAAGTGTGAAGTGTGCTGTCCTTTTCAACATCAGTGTCCTTCTTCTGATGCCAAACCCTCTGCTGGTGCAAATGCAAGGGCAAAAAGCTCAATTTTACACTCATCTGACCATTGCGTATGGTTCCAGTCTTTTTTCTTTTTTCAATTTTGGCCATAGAATGTAGCTCATTGTTTCATACAGACATATTTGCTGTAGATGGCTGCAAAATGAATTTACCTATAAATGCTGTAATTTGTTCTTCTCTTCTGCAAAGGTCATTGCACTGTACTCTGGTAATCAGTGCAAGCTCATCTCACATAATGTGTATATCAATCTCTATTATTAAACTGTCACTACGGCTATGAAAAATAATGCTTTGAGAAATATTTACCAATAGAAGGCTGGGTGTCTGAAATGTCACATTAATTTTTCTCTCTGTCATATTTCTTGTTTTTCTATGTAATTTGCTTCAAAAAGCCTTATTATGCCTGGCTTTATTTAAGCTTTTATTTAAGGGTGTTTGCATATATTTTGGTTTGACCGTGTCAAAATTACAGGCTATTTATACATAGTCCCCCCATCTCCTTGCCCAAAACCATAAAACCCCCACTACCATGTTTCACAGAGGAGGGGGGGGGGGGGTTGAATTTTGGACAGTTTCTTTTGACCTCCATACTTTGCATCACTCTGATACAAGGGCTTCTTGTTCTCATCTGTCAACAAGACCTTTTTCCAGAACTCTGCAGGCTCTTTTTTTACACACTTCTTAGCAAACAGTAAACTGGCCATCCTGTTTTTGTGGCTAACTAGTGGTAGTTAGCCGCAAAAACTGTGTAGCCTCTGTAGTTCTGCTTGTGAAGTCTTCTGCGGACAGTAGTTGCTGACTCATCCACGCCTGTGTCTTGAAAAGTGTTTCCGATCTGTCGGCCGGGCTGTTGGTGGTTTGTCTTCGTTATGGTGAGAATTCGTCAGCCATCAGCTGCAGAGGTCTTCCTTGGCCTACCCGGCCCTTTGTGATTACTGAGCTCGCCAGTGCTCTTTTTCTTCTTAATGATGTTCAAACAGCTGATTTTTGAAAGCCTAAGTTTTGGCCTATGTCTCTGACTGTTTTTGTTTACTATTATTTATCAGTCTTATAATGGCTTTCATTGGCACCACTCTTGTCCTCATGTTGACAGAAGCCTTTAACAGACTCCGCAGGCAATCAAAAGTCTTGAATCAACATTCGACAGTGATTTTTTTGATGGTGAAACCAAAATGTATTTTAAAAGCTTTTAATAAAAGCTGAGAAATCTGCACTTTAACCACATGTGAATTGCTTGGTCACAAATAAAAAATTGTGGAGTACAGAGCCAAATCAAGTAGAAAGAAAAAAAACATGTCTTTGTCCCAAACATTATGTAGCTCGCTCCATCTATCTATCTATCAGAAAGAAGAAAGGGTACAATGTTAAAGTGGACTGAACTGTGGTTTCTTGGTTTAAATAAATAGCAGGAGGCAGTTCTGCCTGTTATTCAATGATGTGACAAACTATCAAACACCTCATTTGTAACAGTTAGTAATTGCTGTCACACCACAGTCACGGCAGTAGGCAGAGAAAATGTCTCCACGTTTGTGACAAGCTGCACACCAGAGTGGATCGCATCCTCTGTCTCCAGTGGAGTATAGATCTTTGCCTCAAACGAGTGAGTGAATTATGTATTTCATAACTTGGTCCGAGATGGCTTCATCCCTGTTATCCCCCTCCATTTGAATTAATGAGAAAGTAGGCCTACTAACTTTATACCTAAATCTAATGTAAGTCTTACTTCTGCTACATGACTGCATTTAAATTACTATTAAATAACAACTGAAAAACTTCAGAATAACCTGAATAATGTTATATAATGTTAATGTCTATAGATAATGATATATACATATCAGAACAATTCCTCTTCTTAACTCTTAAACTTCACGCAGTCATGAAGACACAGTATGGGGCGACATAGCTCAGGAGGTAAGACCGATTGTCTGGCAGTCAGAGGGTTGCCGGTTCAAACCCTGCCCTGGGCGTGTCGAAGTGTCCTTGAGCAAGACACCTAACCCTTAACTGCTCTGGCGAATGAGAGGCATCAATTGTAAAGCGCTTTGGATAAAAGCGCTATATAAATACAGTCTATTTACCATTTACATTAAGCTCGATTCCCATTTTTATAACATTTCACTAGTTTGCACCTTGTCTGTCTCTAACTTCCATTGAGCACAGAATGCACAGATGCATACATCTCCGTGCAGTCCTTTGTAAGTAGGCCACAGCTGTAATCATAAATACATGCATGCAGTTCTTGCGCACGTGCTGCCTGTTAAAGGAACACGGATTGTTTCCGACATCACCCCCCCCCCCCCATACTTTCGTGTGCCATGGGCGCGATCGACCAAAGAAGTTATTAAACAAGTAGCTAAACGCAAGACCGAGGATGTTGATTGGCAGCCACCGCTTTTGAGTTTATTACAGGTTAATTAGAGGTTAATTGCATTATGTATATCTCGTGGAGTCTCGCTGCAGTTATTGTCTCATGTTTACGATAACCTTCCCTGCAACCGTTAAGCTTCAAATCGTACCGCGGCGAGCTATCTCAGGGCGCATATTATTATCCTAAAGGGGTTCGTAACGTTCGGAGAAGCGAATTAAGTGTCTTCTGCGAGAATGTGAAAATTGTGCGGAGCGAGGCCGGGCTCCTCGTGTTTCTGCTCGACAGAACGGGCCCCTCTGTTCCAGGGCTGCGCGTTTTTTTGTTTTAATTTCTTTTTTTTTTTCCCGAGGCTTGTCAGCGCGACCACGGACTCAGAAATAATGACCGCGGCGTCGGAAGCCGCGGCTGTGCCGAGCGCTAATGGAATCACAAGGCGAAGGGGAACGTCCCCCCACATTCCCGGCTCTCCAGAGCTCTTCGGTCCCGGAGTCTAATCGCTCATGGGAGGACGCGTGGGCAGGCCTGTCCGCTCGGCTCTGCGCGGAGCGCGCGATGTGAGGACTCATTCCATTTCTCGAAGAAAAAAAAAAACGGGCAGCCTTAGACCCCGGAAATCGGAAACGGAGATTTAATGAACCTTGTAATGAGTGGAGCTTCAACGAGCCACCGACCGTGGGCTTGTTTCAAAAGAGTTTGACTGAAATCAGAGGCACACTGCCGGCCCGTGACAGCTCCATCTATTTTTTTTTGTTTCATGAACTCCCCCTCTCCGCTGTGACTTCTTGCAGCTGCTTAACCGCGCAGGCAGCGTGTGCCATAACTGCTTGGACGCTATTCAGATTGCTGGGGGGAGATCACTGGGGGATGTCAATGGAGGGGCACTGGAGTTGCAGATGAAAGAACTGGCAGGGGTTTTTTTTTTCTTTTGGTTCCATCTCTCTTTGCCAGGCCTGATGAAAGCCATTGGTCTGGATGTGCTTTCAGAACGGACTGATTGGCAGCTGTGTGCTGATATACGGGAGCTTAGAGGATTTAGGACTGCTGGGTCTGCCCTGGCCTCCCCCCCTGCCCACCCCCCGAGACCACACATGACTTACTCTGGCCTTATAAGGCAGGGCTTGGACCTTTCTAAATACAAAAATCTTTTGACCTGAATAAAGAATTAAGACTGTGCATCTTATTATTTATTTGTTGGACATAGAATCTAGTGTAGCTCACATATCGTTTATAGATGATGATGGTGATGATAATTTTGGTGATGATGATATGATGATGATGGTGATGATGGTGATGATGATGATGGTGATAATGGTGGTGGTGGTAATGATGATGATAGGGGTGATGATGATGATGTTTCTGATGATTATGATGATGGTGGTGGTGGTGGTAGTGGTGATGATGAGAATGATGATGATGGTGGTGGTGGTGGTGGTGGTGATAATGATGATGGTGGTGGTGGTGGTGATGATGATGATGGTGGTGGTGGTGGTGGTAGTGGTGATCATGAGAATGATAATGGTGGTGGTGGTGGTAGTGGTGATCATGAGAATGATGATGGTGGTGGTGGTGGTGATGATGAGAATGATGGTGGTGGTAGTGGTGGTGATGATGATGTTGCTGATGACGATGATGATGGTGGTGGTAGTGGTAGTGGTGATGATGATAATGATGAGAATGATGATGATGATGATGATGATTATGATGATGGTGGTGGTAGTGGTGATGATGATGATAATGATGAGAATGATGATGATGATGATGGTGGTGGTCGTGGTCCCACTGAGAGGATGGATAAAGTGTACATAAGATGAAATATGGACAGAGTGAGTGCACAATGTATAGGGATACCTCCGGCTATGAGCAGTTACGTATGATTGACACTTGAGAAACCTACTATGTGTTGATTTGTCTCCAGCCATAGGGCCTCATGCTGTCCAATTCTGTTTGGTCATGAATCCCTGTAATGGGTTTCTATAGCAACGTACGCGGTCTTTAATGCTTGTAATACAGATTACATACCCCTCTAGAAGCACACTCAAGTGGCAGCAGTCCACTGCCCCAGTTTACACTAAGCTCATTAATTTAACTGACGCTGGCGGTCCTTGTGTGTTTTTGTTTTAGAGAGCAGGTCAAGAGTTTTGTTTTTGTTTGTTATAGTAGGTTGAGTCTATTGAAATCAGGAAATTGAATCCTTTTTATATTTTTCCTTTTTTGAAAAAAAAAAATCAAACAAACACAAAAAGCTAAAATGCTTTTTTGTAGTCTCAGGCGATCGTGATAAAAGCCCATCAGCGTTCGCTGGAAGAATGTTATGGAAAGTCTATTAGCCGCAACGGATCATAATTTCCTTAATGTTGCATTAGACCCACTCTGTAGACTCCGGGTGGAGATTTTCCGGCTAAAGTAGACCTGTCTGTCTCTCTCTCTCACTCTCTCTCTCTCTCTCTCTCTCTCCTCCTTTTTCTCCCTCCCCCTCGTTCTCTCTCCCTCCCTCTCTCCCTCTCTCTCTCTCTCACTCATTCTCTCTCTCCCCCTCTCTCTCTATCTCTCTCCCCCCCTCTCCCTCTCCCTCTCTCTCTCTCTCTATCTCTCTCCCTTTCTCTCTCTCCCTCTCCCTCTCTCTCCCCTCTCTCTCTCTCTCTCTCTCTCTCTTCCTCTCTCTCTCTCTCTCTCTCCCCCCCCCCTCTCTCCTCGGAGCTTAACAGCTTTAACATGGAGCCCGGCGCACATTAAGGGGCTGGCAGGCGGAATCTTGGAGCTGCGCTAAGCGACGAATCCAGACGGGTAAAGGCATCGGAGCGCTTGTTTCCGTGCCAACCGCGCTCTGGTTATTAAGAGGCGGGCCGCCGTCCCGCGGTTCCTCCCACGTGGGCCACATCAGCGGCCCTTCGCTGGTGGTGCGCGACCCGGAGCTCTGCGGGACCGTGGCCCTAAAAAAAAGAGGGGTAAACAGGGCCGATCGCTGCGCCGGGGGGGAGGCGACGGGCCTTGTAAGAGTCGGCGTTTGCTGCGAATCCCAGGATTATTTTCCGCACACTTCGACGACCGTCGCTCGCCAAAATCGCTTCGGGAAAAACCATCCGGCCGTGTGACTGGCTAAGCGGACGACTCCGAGCTGAGCGCGATAGCCTATAATTAAGGCCCTCCCGCTAACACATAGAGCGATGATAACGCAGCGAGCTGAACGGAAGAGCAGGTCCAGAGCTCTCGCCGTAGTGGCTCCTGTTTTTCTCCGCTATTGCCGAATATTGCCGGAGGGCAGTCCGACATTCGGCGAGACATTTGGCTGCCTTTGACAGTCGAAACGGTCGACGTGATTAATTTGTCAGAGGCAGCCATTGCGCTGCACAGTCAGTCTCTCCTCACACTGTATTCCGGGGTTCAAAGTTCACCGGCAGACTTGGTGGATTCCTGCTGACACATGACCGTGTTCTGTTGGTGCAAGCGTTCATAAACATTCCGTAAAAATAACGGCCTTGCGTTCTACAGTGTTTCTGCTTTATTGATGACATCACAATGGTTAACTCTTCCTGTTTATATCCCACATTCCATTTTTTTATTTATATGTGTGGCTTCATACACGAAAATCGTGTCTCCACAGTTTGGTAGCTGCTGCATTCCTGTTTTATGAGCCTAATTGGTGGCCTGCACTAAAGCCCAGATCTTTTGCTCTGCAGACCAATCTCTCTCTGTGTCTCTTTGGAGATGCACTGTGCAAAGGTCAGTTTCCCAGTACCTGATCAAAACCAGCTCACCAGTTTGACATTGAGTCGTGTGAGGCAGCTCTGAGCAATACTGATCTTTCATCATGCTTGTTTATTTATTTATTTATTTTTTTATCCATCTGTTATCTGACTTCAGGGTTGAAAGGTGAAGGGGGGGGGGGGGCTCAGTAGAACCTGTCCCATTGCAGCATGACCTAGAACTTTCCCCACAACATTCCCATTCCATCCTGGCAATAGTCAAGCTCCTTGCAACATTACACTATTATACTGTCTGATTGCACAATCAGCTGTAGCCTCAGTAAATAAGACGTTAATTTCAGACAGTCGGCAAACGCACCAGCGCACCCTCGTCACCCCGCGACTTTGGGCTGCGAGTTCTATGTACGTAAATCTGGCCCCTTGGTGTGATTCGACAGGACGGCATCCTGGGTTTCCCCTGGACCTATCCCAGGCAGTACCTGTGGATGCTCTGACTGGGACAGTCCTCTGTATTGCTGGGTCTCAGCGAACGTACCCAAGGCCTCCCTGGTGGCGTTGCATGCTCTGTATTCCACACCCCCCCCCCCCCCCACCCCTTTGGGCCACAGTGGCTATAAGGTGCTGGTGCTCATACGGAGCCGAAAGTCAACATGGAACATGTTTGCCCCTCGAGGTTTTCGAACGCCGGCGGTGGCGGCGGCACCAGGTGACGCGTGGTTGCCACGGCGCTGGAGCTACGCACTCTGCTCTCCCGCCCCGCGGGATTGGACGGGTTTTCCAGCGCCTCTGCTCCTCTCTCATTCAAGCCCGTGGCCTATAACAGAGTCCCTTTCCCAATGCGCGTCGGCTGAAGGGAACACGGTAGCGAACCGTGTCACTTCGCACCTGCCTGTGAGGCACCTTGCTCGTACCTGCCTGTGAGTGTGAGGCACCTTGCTCATACCTGCCTGTGAGTGTGAGGCACCTTGCTCGTACCTGCCTGTGAGTGTGAGGCACCTTGCTCGTACCTGCCTGTGAGTGTGAGGCACCTTGCTCGTACCTGCCTGTGAGTGTGAGGCACTTTGCTCGTACCTGCCTGTGAGTTTGAGGCACCTTGCTCGTACCTGCCTGTGAGTGTGAGGCACCTTGCTCGTACCTGCCTGTGAGTGTGAGGCACCTTGCTCATACCTGCCTGTGAGTGTGAGGCACCTTGCTCGTACCTGCCTGTGAGGCACCTTGCTGGGCTACCTTCTCTCTTGGGGTTCTTCTTTTTTGTGAACTGACCCATCAGCATAACAACAGGAGAACTCAGAAATTAGTGGAAAGTATTAGCGGATGCCCAGATGGTAAATATTGCCAATGGCTAATTTCGCACTTACAAGGAAGTGTTTTTGTTTTTGTTTTTTTTTCCCACACAGGGCTGTTAATGAACTGAATAGATTACCAGTACTAGAAACAGGAGCCTATGGGGGATTCAAGGCCAGGCTTGATAGAGTGTAAAATACTCTCTTGCCAATATTTCTTAAAAACATTTTGGACGGTCAAACGTGCGAGGGGCAATTTCTCTCTGCTTTGCCACAGAAAATTGCTCGCAGCCAATACTGCTAATGCTTTTTTTTTTTTTCCTCCTCATTCTATCACAACTTTGCTGGAACTTACGATTATTAATATCGTAGATTTCAACAACCTGTTGCAATTTGACGTTTCCAGATTGGCGGTACAGCCTGTTCTCACACAGAGTGAAAATACCGTGCTGTGGCTGCCTCACTGATTTGTCATGTCCACTTCAAATTTGAGCAATCAGATACCACGCCGTATATGACTCTGTCCACTGGCAATCAGCGGTAGGAAAATCCAGTTTCAGAAAGTAAAAGTCATCCCCAGTATTTTGTTCCAATCTCCAGGGATTTGCTAATTACCACAATTCTTCAGCCAGGGGGGTGTAACTAATGAGTGAATTCAGCTGATTGAGTTCATGGGTGGAGGGAGACACATGGCAGGAGTTTTACACTATGTGACTAACAGCATCTGGACACCCCTTGGTCTGGGGCTGTTTTTTTGTGGTTTAGGCTAGGCCCCTTAGTTCTAGTGAAGGCAAATCTTAATGCTACAGCATACAATCACATTCTGGAAGATTCTGTGCTTCCCCAACTGTTTGGGGAAGGCGCTTTCCTGTTTTCAGCATGACAATGCCTCCGGGCACACAACGAGGTCCATCTATAAATGTTTTTGCCGAGAATGGTGTGGAAGAACTTGACTGGCCTGCACAGAGCCCTGACCTCAACCTCACCCAACACCTTTGGGGTCAATTGGAAAGCCAACTGTGAGCCAGGCCTAATCGCCCAATCAGTGCCCGACCTCGCTAATGCTCTTCTGGCTGAATGGAAGCAAATCCCTGCAGCAATGCTCCAGCATCTAGTTTAAAGCCTTCCCAGAAGAAGGGAGGTTGTTATACAGTAGCAGCAAAGGGTTGACCAACTCCATATTAATGCCCATAATTTTGAATGAGATGTTGGATGTCAGGTGTCCACATGCTTTTGGTCATGTAGTGTACTTTCTGACCCCTGAACTACCTGCACCTCTGCAGGTAATGTGTTTTATTCATGGATTCCATGCCATAAAGCTTGTGCACCTGGGTCAGTCACTCTGTTTTTTTTGGTTTTTTTAAAATATTTTATTCATTATTATTCCTGTTGCTGAACTTCAAGAAGATGAAAGATTCGAAGGGGCTTAGGGCTCTGTCTGATTGCGTCCCGAGAGACCGGGGAATCTGTAAACCAGAACCCGGGTAATTTATTACATTTGACTTTATGCACATTTGACATATTTGATGAATGGCCGATAAGGTTCTCCTGTTCGGCTGTGCCAGGTGCCGCCGCAGCGTACGCGTGCTCGTGCACCACAGGAACGCTGCATTCTGTGTTCCGTTTCTCCAGTTACAGATTTGTTTGTTAATTATTAATGCAGAGCATCGAAGCTTCATATCATGTTCTAAATGTACAGTAAGCCGCACGCTAAAAAGCACAGCGTCTGAATGTTACATGGCTCTGCGATTTTGTGGGAAATGCTGACTAGGTCATTTCAGGTCAAAGTTCACCCTTGCTCCTTTGCACTTTGAAAGGGTCTTACATGCAGTGGTTTCTTGTCATTATCCTTGCCATTGTCAATAAACAGCAGAGCTATGGATCTATTAAAGGGAAAATTCACACCATTTTACTGAATGCCTGTGTTGTTGCTTAAGTTTATTCTGGTGCTAATATGTACCCAATCTAGTGTAATACATTTTCATGAACTTTAGACCAGTTTCATTTTTTATGATATTGCATTGCTAAGGAAAACTTGTCTTCCAATTTGCCGTTATAACACTGATCAAGTGATGTATCAATATCTCAAATACAGAATAGGTAAAGACCTTGAAATATGAAAAATGAAAACATAAGGTCAGGGAAACACAGGAATTGCAGTGTACCGTGTATTCATGATACAGTTTAAAATATATGATTATTGCATTGACACACCAAATGTCTATATGATTTGCTTTGAAATTACCAAGGCCTTGTCAAACATATAATCTGCAGAAGGTTTTGTGATCATTACATAGTATAGTGACCTTGGTTCTGATTGCTCAGGGTATTGTGGGTACGATGGATATAGATTATTGATATTATCACTGTTCTTTTTCATTCACCCGTTTGGAAAATAGAAAAGCCATTACAGCCATGTCATTGGCCAGTCGCGAAGGGTGCATGCACTCTAGCACTTGCCACCTCCAAAATGTGTGCCGCCAGTTGTCATTTCTGTTCACTCCTCAGCCGGGCAACGTGAGCGAAAAACGACCGGCCCAGGCAGATCACGTGATCCAACGCCTGATCAACGGAGGAGGAGCTATTTAGTAATTAATTGCGGTGTACTCTGTTAATTAAAATCATCCCATCGTCATGTGACTCCTGGCCGCAGTTAACCTTAGCGTGTCCCATATTTGATCTGGACCAGATTTATGCATTAAATGAAGATATACTTCTTGGGGGTTAGCTTTTTTCATGTCTATTACGCGCTGCCAGATCCTGGACAAGCACTGGGGATGTTGTGGATATTCGGCTTTTGTAACACTTTTTTTCCTTGCGTGTGTAAGAAAATAAAATTAAAAATTAAAAAAAAAAACCGGCCCTGCTTTATCAGACAAATAACATGGTATTTACCCCAGTAATCTCCCTCCTCTTCCCCCTGCTGTATCTGTGCTCCTTTCTGCGTTACAGAATGGTTCGCGTTGTTTAGAAAAAGCCTGTCACAACATGGATGTGGCCGAGCTGTCCCTGGTAATTTGGTTCATTGTGTTGGTAAGGTGTTGCTAAGCACCTGCGCGTGTTGCTCGCGCTGAGGGAGAAGGCATGAGAACTTTAACACTGGGGATTTGTTGCCATCGGTGCTAAAGGCGTAATTTTTTTTTTTTTTTTTCATCTCCTGTGATTTATTTTTCCACAAGATGCTTTTAGATCCCTGATATTCTCCAGATAGACTCAGTCGTGCACACCGTGTGGAAGTCTCTGTAACTGAATATTAACAAGTCTCATTTTCTGTTGGCTGGCTTCCAATGTTAAGGAATATGCACCTGTGCGATGGGCTCATGGCATATACAGAATTTACCAACTGTATCACATCTGCCGAGATTTTGCCTAATATCTAAGATAAATTTGTTATGTGTTATAACCCACCTCTCCCAGTGCACAACACAACATAGGCCTAATTTACTGGCAAACAAATGATGGGGTTATAACCTATGACAGCTCCAATCGTGTGGCCTTAATATTCGGTTTCTCAGAAACCGAAGAAACTGCTTTTGGCCACACGGATGAATTGTTCGCCGTTAAGCCAACGCGACATTTGCCCATGACGGGGATGTCTAATTGAGACTGGGCTGTCTCACAGCGGAGTTCCGTGGCTGCGAGCTGTGATTCGGTCAAAGGGAAAAGTCACCCACAGCGACAGTAATGCTTTAATTATTTTTCTCGACGCCGGCGGGCCGTTATTTCGAGAAAACGGAGCGCGAGGGAGACCCGGGCGTTAGATGGTACATTGCCTTCGCGATGATTTCAGCCAAATAGACGGGAGGCGGAGACTGTCAGGAAAAGTTCACTGCCACAGACCGCTGATTTATTTATTTATTTATTTATTTATTTATTTATTTATTTATTTATTTATTTATTTATTTATCTTGGTCTCGCCATTATCACTAATTGCTTATTTTTTCACCCTTATGTCTTTCTGTGAGAGAAAAATGCTCGGAACAAAGGTTCTTTATAAATAGCAGCTAATTGCCTTGTATTAGTTGATCGGCGTTCCGTTGCCTGGTGCTGCGTTCCTTCATTAAAAGAACGTTGTCTAACGAGTCAACGCTGCCATATTTTCGCACTGTGCTGTCTAATAAAAATGCGACTCCTATGCCGAGGAAAAGGGGATGAGTAGGTGTAAAAAGGCTGTGTAATCCACTCCTCCCTCACAGCAATACAGCATTAAATCAAACACTTTCGCTGCGCGTAATTATATCTGCATGGCAATTCAATGACCTAGATTTGCGGTATTCTCTGACAGATTTCAATTTTATTTCATTACGCGGTTAAAGGGAGAACCATGTACGAGAAGTTTCAACGTGCTGAGGGGTTCAAACCGCTTGGGTGGGGAAATTAGACAAGAGCGTGTGTAATAAGAATCCTCCGAGGTGTATCTGATTGAATTACTGTATCTTTCATCGCAAAATAAATAAATAAATAAATGGATCATGTCAGAGACTTATGAATTGCTTTTGAATTGTGAACCAGGTTCATTTTGCCCTTCTGAATTTTCCATATGTGTCGACCTAGAAACAACATCTTAAATGTGTGCGTCGCTGGAGGGGTCGTCCGGTTGTACACTGTGTGTATGTGTGTGTGTGTGCGTGCGTATGTGTGAGGGTGTACGGGTGTGTGTATGCAAATGTGCGTGTGTGTACGGGTGTGTGTATGTGGATGTGTGTGTGTGTGTGTACGACGGTGTGTATGTATGTGTACCCTCATACACACAAAAACACACACATGCATGCATAGACATCCAAACACACACAGACACGCACACACACGCATACACACACCTGTACACACACATATATGCATAGACATCGAAACGTACACACACACACACACACACACACCTCCTCCAGCCTAATGCAATTGAATCCCAACAGGGATATATTTTTAGAGGCACCTGACACCAAAACATCCGGACTCTATTTGTGATATCGCTATCAAGTCCGCACCCCCTTCCCCACCCCCCGTTGGACTATCTGAGTCTAGATTATCTTTAAAGCAGGTTCTAGGACGTGTCTGCTCATTATGTACAGAGGTAATTCAAGCGTTATTTTATTCCACAGGGAAAGTACATTTCTAAGAGCGTGGGATTGGAATGCACATAGCATCGATTCAAGTCACCAGACTCTTGAACTTCAGCATAAATTTGAAATGACGTCCAGGTCAGGGACACAGTATAGCTGTTTAAGCAGTTCAGTAGCATCTATTAAATTAACACACACTTTTATTTAAGTGCTTAAGGATCATCATCAATATTTTTTGCATGGCCATTGTGTTTCTAAAAATAGATAATCGACTAAGTTCCTCATTTTTGCACATATAGGACGCGCAGAATATAAAGCCAACGATTCCACAGTGTCCCAAATCTCAGAGCATCTGTGCGTGACTCTGCTCCTGGCTCATGTGTCGCTACAGCAGCTGTGGGATGCATCTAATTGATTGGGGAAGCATGTCCTCATTACATGTCTTCAGAAAGGCCTAGTTACATTTTTATGTATGCTTTTTTCCACATAATGAAATAAAAGGTGTTCGGAGAAAACAGCAGATGCAATCTGCTGTGTCCTTCATTTAATCACTGCCGGTAATTTTCTCCACTATCCTTTTATATTCTCAAAATACGTTACCTTTCCTTGCTGTTCCCGATACCGGGCTGAGGTACATTCCGATATCTTGTCGAAAAGAACGAAAAAAAAGTTTAATATGAAAAACAGGAATTACAACAAGGGTGATAACCATTGCTAGAATTACAATTAGCACAAAAACGTATTATTCTGCATTTTTAAACTCACTTAAGCTTTATAGATAATAATTTTGAAGTAATTCCATTTATGTTTGGTTGTTTGTTAGTTTGTGTGTGTTGTTAATAACATTATTTATCCCTCTTTTCATTCTAGTCCATTCTTAAATACGACAATTTGCACACAAAAATGTATTATTCTGCATTAATAAATTGATTTAAGCTTTAAAGACAAGATTGAAGTAGTTTGACGTTTTCGTATTTGTTGTTAATAACATTATCTATTCCTCCTTTAATTGTAGTCGATTATTAAACACAACAGTCTGCACAACAGAAGAACTCATTATTCTGCATGTATTGATTCGTTTAAGCTTTAAAGACATTACGACTGAAGTAATTCCGTTGATGTTTGCGTTTTTGTCTGCTGCAGTTATTATTCGTTCCTCCTTTCATCCTAGTCCATTATTAAACGAAACTTTAGAGGACGCTGTTTCTCCATAAGAAAGTCCATTCAAACCTACACCCAAACGGAGAGCCATTCAGGGCGACGTCGAAGCAATTTTGAGGATCATAACGCATGCGCAGTAGTGTTAAAACATAGATTTCTTTGTATTTGGTGCGCTATTTTCTTATGCAAACAACTGTTTTTATGCCTTTGCTAATAATGGCAAGGACGATTAACTTAACAACGAATGCTAAAGAAGTTACGTTATGAAAATGCTGAATTTGCCACAACAGAAGTGAGTTAGCCGGCGGTGTTCACATGCATGAAAAATGGTAACCAGTTTGACTGTCTTCGTCGTTGACTCAAATTTACAATTCAGTGGTCAAATAACTAGCAAACCTACTTAAATGGAGATCGCTTGTATCAGGGTGTACTTTTTGATGTAGCTACGTAAACACCAGTTTCAAGACCCGCCTACATTGGACGTTCTACGTGTATGATCCGGAAGCAGTACCTTTTACTTTCTGTTGACACGTAGCAGAGAAGCTGGAAGTGTAGGTTGGTACTGTAAAGAGGAACGGTCTAGACGGGTAAGAAATCTTACAGAATTGTCACGTAATGGCTTACTAGATATCGTGTCACGTTGGTAATCACACGTGTATTTGCCTTTAACTTATTTTGAAATCTTAATATGTGGTATTTCTCTTTTAAATTTTCCACAATGCTAAGCTTAGCTGTCTACTTAACTGCAATGGCTGATTATCCCGCTAGCTAACCTAGCGCAGCTTGCTAACCACTACTAACGTGAACGAGATCAGGCAATATGTCATATGTTATACCGTTACAACGTTTTAACTGGCCAATACTGTCATGTTTTCTCATTTTGTTACCACAATGCAAATATTCATTACTGTTGAGCATTCCAAGTAAAACCACCCACTGAAACTGATTTAGCTAGCTAATTACTTAATGACACAAACAAAACGTTATTTGTTTGTGTAGCTATATATCTGACCAGCAAACTAGCTGTTGAGTCTACCTTGTAATAGCTTGTGCAGCTAGATAAGAATTTGATGCAGGTTATGGTATTTGATGGAGGTAAGCCAGTTGGCTATGCTGTACTCGGTAATATGAAATTCTAGAAACACTACTTATGGTTTCCTTGCTTTACTGTGTACCGTTAGCGGCGTCAGCTAGCAAGCGCCCGTGGTTTCTTGTCGAGAGCCACAGATCCATTTTAATAGGAATTGATTCCCCCACTTCCTCCAGTTATGATTGCTTTTCTTGACAACGTTTCTGTCATACTTTCTCTTAACGTAAGAGCAGTCCATTGATATGAGATTGATTGAGAGACACTGGAGAAGTTCTGCCTCTGATTTACTCTCTCTTCTTCCAGGCTCTGCAATGTCAGGCTTTGACAACTTCAACACAGACTTCTACCAGACCAGCTACAGCATAGATGACCAAGGGCAAGCCGCGTATGGCTACAGTAACGCTGAAGATCCCTACAACAAGTAGGCGTTTTCTCTTCTGTCAGTCTGCTTCTCTGCAGTACAACGTACAAAGCATAGGTGCACAGACCAGTAGATTTCTGTACAGTGTATTACAAAGGGACCTGTGCATTGATTGTGAACAAACATTACATTACATACAAACCATGCGCATACCATGGGCTGAACACACCACATTCTCCAGTTCGCTTAATCGCCAGTGTCATTGCAGACTGGTTTACACCACAGATATTTCTGCTCTTAAACTGCACGCTGGCATGCCACACTTTGAAATTCCGGTGACAGTAGGTTGGCGTGCTGGTTTAATG
>CM077292.1:4844099-4889099 GCA_039654925.1 Anguilla pacifica | reverse complement strand
GCCCACAGACCCACAGACCCACAGACACGGTTAAACTGTAGGACAGGAAGAGCAGGTGTGCCCCCATCCCTACCCCACCCCACCCTACTCCACTCCACTCCACCACCCCTAAAATGAGGGGGGAGGCCGCCAAAACTGTCCTACACATTCCAACTTCTCTGGCCGCCCGAACGGTCAGCTCCAACGTCACGAACTTTCCCTGGTGTTTCTGGGGCCCAGCGTAACACAACACAACACAACGTAACACAACACCAGAGTGAACTCCGCCGTATGGCATGTACAGTGTGAAAGCGTACCTTACTGTATAATTCTGTCCGCTTGGAGCGATGTGGCCTGCGGTAATGGTTTCCACCTGTGCTGTGTAAATCTGGAGATCCAGGGGTGGTGTTCACTCTCGCCACCGTAGTGCTTTATCTTTTAGTCATTCCTGGCGTTTTTTTTTCTTTTTGTTTCAGTAATTCCAGCTCATAGTTGTATCGGAATCTAAAATTGGTAGCCCGTGTACAAGACCCTAAAATATTTAATAAGAGCTTCTTTTGGTGGTTAGACGAAATTGGCCGTTGAGTTCATTTTGAGAATTTGTTAACATTGCAGGATAACAAGTTTTGTTCTATTTACTGTCGAAGCAAATAGTCATGTTTGACAGCTGTTTCTCTCATTTGGGGTTTAGCATGACCTGGAAACAAATTAGGTATTTTATTTTAATCTTCCGCAAGAAGCGAAACAACCCAAAACAAATGAACCAAATTCAAATTTTTTTTATACTCCTTTCCCTCAGCGTTCATGCCCAATGTTTCAAATGAACATTCCTTTTGCAGTGTCCCCCATTTCTCTGGAGTTTATCCACCTTAGCCTGGTGGGATGAGACCTGTGTGTGCATGTGTGTGTGCGTGTGTGTGAGAGAGTATGCATGCGTGTGTGCGTGCATACGTGTGTGTGTGTGTGTGTGTGTGTGTGCACGTGCGTACGTGTGTGTGCGTGCGTGTGTGTGTTCCTTTACTGGAGGTGGAGAGTATCGGTCTGCTCTCACATAGGGAGCCAACTGTACGACCTCACTTTGAGTTTGTATTAAAAAGACACATTGTGAAGACTCGTTCTTGGTTGTTTTTAGCCTGGATTTTTGTCTGATTTTACTACACGCCCCAGAGGGGTCCTCTCACAGGGCCGGTGGCTGGTCACAGTAGAGATGTCCTCACGACTTCGTCACATGTTCAGCTTTAGGCTCCCATTGAATATAGCCAAGCGTTCCAGCATTTATCCTCCAGTATCCCATAATCCCTTTCACCGTGCTAACAAGATCCCCAGAGGAAGGGCGTGTGTGTTTGTGTCGTGAGAATCGGTCCCGCTCAGCGGCTGAGTTTCCGCTGGAAGCACCAGATTCGACTCCTGAGGCTCGATTTGGAAGAAGAAGAAAAAAAAGAAACTCCACAACAAGCTCAGTTGGTTGGAAAGCTCAGGAGCAGGAGTTCTCCTCACGCTTTGCGAGAGCAGTGCAGGGTCCACGGGCCGAGCGGTGTGGGTGTTTTCCAGTCTCTCTGCACGCAGGGTTGTGTTGTGGAAAGCAGGTCGGTCGGTGAGGGCTGGTCTTATCGTGAGAATGCCCTGTGGGAGACCGTGTAGAATCTCAGACCGTTCCTGAGGAAGGGGAGGCGAACTCACGAAGAGGAGGGCAGCCCTGCTCAACCTTAAAAAAAAAAAAAAACGTTTTTCAGAGACTTGTGATGTGTGTGTTCTGGACTTTTATAGAAATAAAAAAAGCAAATGCCAACAGTCAAGTGTGAATTTGTCTCTGAGCTCTTAACGCCAGCCCCGTGCTCCGTGCGAGGACATGACTCAACGAAGAACCGCTTACAGCCGACATGTAATAGCCTGTGAGGTTATTAGTGGTTTGTAGTTAACTGTCGTTTGCATAAATGTTCTCGTGTTCAGTGCTGCAAGTGATTTATAGCGTGACTCTTTTTTTTTGAAGATTAAAAAAAAAAAAAAAACAACAACTCCTGAATGGTGCTCTGTAATAGGGCATGTCATTTCTAAACAGTGAAACAAGAGTGCATGAAAATATTGTTAATAGAAGCAGAAAATCTGCACTTTAACCACCTGATTTGTTTGATTACAAATCTAAAATGCTGGAGTGCAGAGCCAAATCAAGAAAAAATGTATTTTTCCCCAAACATGGAGCTCATTGTATACACACAAATATATATATACATATATATATATTTGTATTACAGATATATTTGTATGATTTGTCTCCAAAGTCCTGAAAATTGTTCTCAAATACCTTGAAATTTGAAATAAGTTGGTGGGGTAATATCTGAGGTGTGTGTGCGTGTGCGTGCATGCGCGTGTGTATAAATAGGTTCATGTGGTTGGCATCATTTTAATTTGTGATTCTTTTATTGTTGCTCGCATACTTTGCAGCTTCCTTTTCCATTTATAGTCATCTTAAGGCCACATCTTGAAGTGATCAGAAGCAGATGCTGCACTGGAGCTTTGGGGATGCGTCAAACTGGAGCACGGTTCCCCCTCGAGTGGTGCTGTCATGCGTTCACTGACCAGGAGAGGGCGCCATTGCTCAGAGCATTTGGCATGTTAAATCTGTTGTTGATGTCCCCGATGTGGCAGAAGGTCTACCACAGCCACAGTCGGCAAAGTCTACTGGAGTACTGGAACATTTATGAGCGTATCTAAAATTAGCCATTTGGTATATTTACTGATAGACATACCGATATACGGGATGTGTCAAATCAAATCAAAATTTATTTATATTGCGCAGTTGTCACAATACGCTTCGCAGGCAACCCTGGCCTAAACCCCCAGAGGAATGAGCCTAAAGCAACAGTGGCAAGGAGAATCGGCCGATGCCAATGTTTGCCATCACCTCTATCCGCCACTATCTCACGTGTTCACAAACGCGTACACACCCAAAAAGACTAAAGTTCCGGAAAGTTCCAAGGTGAATTATGATGAGGCTTTTTGTCCTGGTGGTGCATGTCGGCGAAAGGCCTGTTCAGTGTGAGGGAGACCTGCGGTACCAAACACGTGGTAACGCAGGGTGGACCGCGGACGGCTTTCTCAAAGACCAGGAGGCCATTTTGTCTCATTGGCACTCGCTCTCGAGGCCTCCTATTGGACGGTGGTCAGTGGTCACATGATAGCACATCCCTATCGCATCTGCCCGTGGAGAGTCATGGCACTGATGCGCGGTACCAGATGTCCGACATCTGGGCTCGCTTAAAAAAAATTAAAAAAAATCTCCCCGCTTTCTCCTGAGCGGAAGAGATGGGTGAAGGGGAAGGCTGTTCGGCCTCATCAGAGTTTGTCCTGTGCAGCCCACCTCCTCGTTTAAAGAAGGTGGGAGGTGTCGGTCAGTTTGACGCGGGGCCTGTGGATACAGAAGCCCATCACCTCAGTGCTGTTTGTGAGGCCCTTCAGCGCCGCCCTCGGTGTGGGCGAGCGAGGCCGGCCCGTAGATGGCGCTGTTGAGCTGGAAATGGGTCACGCTCGGGCGAGCGCAGGCCGGGGGACGGGTTCTCAGACGAAAGCGTGTTGTGTAATCGAGGGCTCCGGCAGGAATTCTACGACCAAAAAAAAATTCCTAAAAATTTCGTTCTGGCCTGGAAAGCAGCGAGGGATTTTTAAAATAAAAACGTTAAAAAATCGACGGCTTGCTCTGTACGTATTTCACGCGGGACGGCAATGCGATACTGCAAACGAGTCTTACTGCGCTTTCCTTCGTCATTTTTGCACGCATTTGTCTTGTTGTCTTAACCCTTTGAGGAGTGGAATCTGGAATGTTTTTTTTTCTTCAGAATTCTAAGTCAGTGCTCTAGAACACCGGTGTTCTTCATTTAGAACACTGATTTTTTTTTTTTCTTCCCACAATCACCAGCAGCGATTGTTACATATGGAACGTAAGTGCCGGATGGAGGTACATGCATGACAGGAAAGTGCCTAGGTAGAAGGGTACAAGTGATAAGAGTGCTCCTAGATTGTGAGTGCCCCGCAGAGTGGTGATAGTTAGTCCAGGTGCAGTCTGAAGAGATGCGTCATCAGATCGCAGCAGAAGAAGGGCAGTGACTGAGTGGTTCGTAGAGGAGCGTATTTGTGATAGTACACAGTGGTTCGTAGAGGAGCGTATTTGTGATAGCACACAGTGGTTTGTAGAGGAGCGTATCTGTGATAGCACACAGTGGTTCGTAGAGGAGCGTATCTGTGATAGCACACAGTGGTTCGTAGAGGAGCGTATTTGTGATAGCACACAGTGGTTCGTAGAGGAGCGTATTTGTGATAGCACACAGTGGTTTGTAGAGGAGCGTATGTGTGATAGCACACAGTGGTTCGTAGAGGAGCGTATTTGTGATAGCACACAGTGGTTTGTAGAGGAGCGTATTTGTGATAGCACACAGTGGTTTGTAGAGGAGCGTATCTGTGATAGCACACAGTGGTTCGTAGAGGAGCGTATTTGTGATAGCACACAGTGGTTTGTAGAGGAGCGTATGTGTGATAGCACACAGTGGTTTGTAGAGGAGCGTATCTGTGATAGCACACAGTGGTTTGTAGAGGAGCGTATCTGTGATAGCACACAGTGGTTCGTAGAGGAGCGTATTTGTGATAGCACACAGTGGTTCGTAGAGGAGCGTATGTGTGATAGCACACAGTGGTTCGTAGAGGAGCGTATCTGTGATAGCACACAGTGGTTTGTAGAGGAGCGTATCTGTGATAGCACACAGTGGTTCGTAGAGGAGCGTATTTGTGATAGCACACAGTGGTTCGTAGAGGAGCGTATGTGTGATAGCACACAGTGGTTCGTAGAGGAGCGTATTTGTGATAGCACACAGTGGTTTGTAGAGGAGCGTATTTGTGATAGCACACAGTGGTTTGTAGAGGAGCGTATTTGTGATAGCACACAGTGGTTTGTAGAGGAGCGTATTTGTGATAGCACACAGTGGTTCGTAGAGGAGCGTATTTGTGATAGCACACAGTGGTTCGTAGAGGAGCGTATTTGTGATAGCACACAGTGGTTCGTAGAGGAGTGTATTTGTGATAGCACACAGTGGTTCGTAGAGGAGCGTATCTGTGATAGCACACAGTGGTTTGTAGAGGAGTGTATTTGTGATAGCACACAGTGGTTCGTAGAGGAGCGTATTTGTGATAGCACACATTGGTTTGTAGAGGAGCGTATTTGTGATAGCACACAGTGGTTTGTAGAGGAGCGTATCTGTGATAGCACACAGTGGTTCGTAGAGGAGCGTATTTGTGATAGCACACAGTGGTTTGTAGAGGAGCGTATGTGTGATAGCACACAGTGGTTTGTAGAGGAGCGTATCTGTGATAGCACACAGTGGTTTGTAGAGGAGCGTATCTGTGATAGCACACAGTGGTTCGTAGAGGAGCGTATTTGTGATAGCACACAGTGGTTCGTAGAGGAGCGTATGTGTGATAGCACACAGTGGTTCGTAGAGGAGCGTATCTGTGATAGCACACAGTGGTTTGTAGAGGAGCGTATCTGTGATAGCACACAGTGGTTCGTAGAGGAGCGTATTTGTGATAGCACACAGTGGTTCGTAGAGGAGCGTATCTGTGATAGCACACAGTGGTTCGTAGAGGAGCGTATTTGTGATAGCACACAGTGGTTCGTAGAGGAGCGTATGTGTGATAGCACACAGTGGTTCGTAGAGGAGCGTATCTGTGATAGCACACAGTGGTTTGTAGAGGAGCGTATCTGTGATAGCACACAGTGGTTCGTAGAGGAGCGTATTTGTGATAGCACACAGTGGTTCGTAGAGGAGCGTATGTGTGATAGCACACAGTGGTTCGTAGAGGAGCGTATTTGTGATAGCACACAGTGGTTTGTAGAGGAGCGTATTTGTGATAGCACACAGTGGTTCGTAGAGGAGCGTATTTGTGATAGCACACAGTGGTTCGTAGAGGAGTGTATTTGTGATAGCACACAGTGGTTCGTAGAGGAGCGTATTTGTGATAGCACACAGTGGTTCGTAGAGGAGTGTATTTGTGATAGCACACAGTGGTTCGTAGAGGAGCGTATCTGTGATAGCACACAGTGGTTTGTAGAGGAGTGTATTTGTGATAGCACACAGTGGTTCGTAGAGGAGCGTATTTGTGATAGCACACAGTGGTTTGTAGAGGAGCATATTTGTGATAGCACACAGTGGTTTGTAGAGGAGCGTATCTGTGATAGCACACAGTGGTTTGTAGAGGAGCGTATCTGATAGCACACAGTGGTTTGTAGAGGAGCGTATTTGTGATAGCACACAGTGGTTTGTAGAGGAGCGTATTTGTGATAGCACACAGTGGTTCGTAGAGGAGCATATTTGTGATAGCACACAGCGGTTCGTAGAGGAGCGTATTTGTGATAGCACACAGCGGTTCGTAGAGGAGCGTATTTGTGATAGCACACAGTGGTTTGTAGAGGAGCGTATTTGTGATAGCACACAGTGGTTTGTAGAGGAGCGTATCTGTGATAGCACACAGCGGTTCGTAGAGGAGCGTATTTGTGATAGCACACAGTGGTTTGTAGAGGAGCGTATTTGTGATAGCACACAGTGGTTTGTAGAGGAGCGTATCTGTGATAGCACACAGTGGTTCGTAGAGGAGCGTATTTGTGATAGCACACACAGAGTTCATACAGATTTCTCATTGTGATGCAGTATGTTGAATGTTGTTAAACTTATTCATTATTGAATCTAATGGCTGAAGGACATTGCATTAGTGCGCGGGGGGCTGGGGCGGGCGGTCGGGTTGCGGCGGGGCTGGGCGGGGGGGGGGGGGCACGTCGTACAGTCTGCGGCTACTTTTCCAATTGGCACCGCGAGGTTAACATCATCTTTCATTCCTGTGCGCTGCAATTTACGGCAGCGCTGTCACAGGGTTCAGGAATTATGCTGCAGCCCGCCGTCAATATCCGCACAATTACCGCTCCGGTGATATAGGAGCGCTGGACATCGCCGTGGCGATCCGCAGCCGGGCCGCTTGCTTATCTTCCTGCCCTCCGTAGCCAGCGTTTCCTCCTCGGTCTCGCTTGGGGGGGCGGGGGGCGGGGGGCGGGGGGCGGGGTGGGGGGTTTGGGGGGCGGGGGATGGGGCGCACACCGTTCCCCCTTTCTTTCTCGTTTCGTCGCTCGGGGAGCAGCAGCGCCTCCACGAGCTCGCTGCTCGGCGGGAAACAAACCGCCAGGGCCAATCCCGCACCAGGGCCGAGGCAAACTCCTCCCCCCGAGCGTTGACTCATCGAAAAGACAATCACGGTTCAGTTAAGGTTTTGTGCGCGCTCTCCAGCTCTTCGTCTCCTCCTCCTCTTCTTCCTCCTCCTCGTCCTCGTCTTCCGGTTTTTGCGTCCGTCTCTCTCCTCCCCCACAGGCCCCCAGGGCGAGAGCGCGGCGGGGAAGCGATCTGATTGGCTCTGGCTGCGGCTGGGTGCTGCCGCGTCTCCCCGGGCGCCCACGCCGGTTTCCCGCCCGCAGTTCGGCGGCCGTTGAGTCACCGCGAGGGAAGAACGCCGACCTTCTCATCCGCGTTTCTGAAGGGGGTTTTTTTTTCCCGCTATTTTTATTTTTTATTTTTTTCAAAAATAAGATGTTGACGTATGACTGCGTGCGCGGTCTGCTCGATGTATGGCATCAGTGTGTGTGTGTGTGTGTGTGTGTGTGTGGGGGGCAGGGCTGGGGGGGGGGGGGGGGGCGGGGACTGGGCCTTTTCGCAAACAGCACGCCAGGTGTTGCATGGGCAAGAGAAGCCAGCCTTAAATAATAGCGCCAATAAAATCGATTAGAGCCGCGGGCCCGTCAGGAGCGGCGGCTCGGCGCAAATGTTGTGATTGGTATTCACCCCTGTGGGCCATTAGACGCGGGCCGGGCCGCGGCTCATGAATATTCACCGGCCCGCCCGCTACTTGCGCGCTGAGTGGAGCTCCCGCTGCTCCCGCACTTCATTAGGCTAATTGCCGCGTTCATTACCGGACTCTCCTTCTCAATTCAGAACCCAGTGAACCGCCGTGCCCAAAAAAAAATAAATAAATAAATAAATAAATCCAGCCCAACCCCTGGCCGGGGAGGGGGGGGGGGGTGTGTGCGGGGGGGGCGGAGCGTGTGATGCCGATTAGGGTTAACAAGGACAATCTGCCGCGCGCCCGCCGCGATCCAGGCGAGGGGTCAGGCCGCCGCGCGCCAGGCCGCCGTTTAGTCGCGCGCGGTCGCGCTCCGTCTCTCCTCCTCTGTGAGGATCTCACTGGGGCCTGAGGCTGGAGGAAACGGCCCCTTTATGACCCACTCAGCGAGCGTGTACTGCACCGCTAGCATCGTTTCATCGCTGGCACCGCTAGCATCGCTATCATCGCTGGCACCACTAGCACCGCTAGCATCGCTATCATCGCTGGCACCGCTAGCATCGCTATCATTGCTGGTACCGCTATCATCGCTAGCATCGCTATCATCGCTGGCACCGCTAGCATCGCTATCATCGCTAGCATCGCTGGCATCACTAGCATCGCCGGCATCGTTAGCATGGTTGGCATCGCTAGCATCGCTGGCACCGCTAGCATCGCTATCATCGCTGGTACCGCTAGCATCGCTATCATCGCTGGTACCGCTATCATCGCTAGCATCGCTATCATCGCTGGCACCGCTAGCATCGCTATCATCGCTAGCATCGCTGGCATCACTAGCATCGCCGGCATCGTTAGCATGGTTGGCATCGCTAGCATCGCTGGCACCGCTAGCATCGCTATCATCGCTGGTACCGCTAGCATCGCTATCATCGCTAGCATCGCTGGCATCGCTAGCATCGCTGGCATCGCTAGCATCGCTGGCATCGCTATCATCGCTGGCATCGTTAGCATTGTTGGCATCGCTAGCATCGCTGGCATCACTAGTACCGTCAGCATCGCTAGCATCACTGGCATCGCTAGCATTGCCGGCATCGCTATCATCGCTAGCATCACTAGCATCGCTGGCATCGCTAGCATCGCTGGCATCACTAGCATTGCTGGCGTCGCTAATACCGTCAGCATCGCTGGCATCGCTAGCATCACTGGCATAGCTGGCATCGCTAGCATCGCTGGCATTGCTATCATCGCTAGCATCACTAGCATCACTGGCATAGCTGGCATCACTAGCATCGCTGGCATCGCTAGCATCGCTGGCATCACTAGCATTGCTGGAGTCGCTGGCATCGGTAGCATCATTGGCATAGCTGGCATCATTAGCATCACTGGCATTGCTAGCATCGCTAGTACCCTCAGCATCGCTGGCATCACTAGCATCGCTAGCATCGCTGGCGTCGCTAGCATCGCCAGCTTCTCGCCCGCGGAGCTCAGAGGGGCCCCGCTCGGCTCGTGACGCGCGGACGTGCCCGCGTCTGCGCTGCCTGTCCGCGGGCACAACGCGCCCGGCTGAGCGAGAGGCGGTGTAGCGCTTTTTTGACGGCGGGGCAGTTCGTTTTCGCGGCAGCATCGGTTCGCGCCCGCCCCCGACGCCGTTTGGGGAGTTTGTTTTTACTGCCTCGGTTAACGCTGATTGCAGATTAGTCCCGGTCGTTGGACGCGTAATGGTGTGGCCCCCTCATGGGGAACTCTGGGAGAGACCGTGAGTCCCACACTTCCAGCAAGGGAGGACTTCACCGACAGAGCAATGGCGCATGAGCTAGATGGGGTCTGAGTACCCTTAAGTCAGATACCTAACCCGAACGTGTCTCATAAATATGTGGAGATGGACAGCTGAGAATAAAGGATAAAATGTGAGGTTTTTTTTTTTTTAAGGTTGATTTGGTTAAGGAATTGCCAGCATACTGAGCAAATAAGTGGTAACATTTTGTACAAATATTTGGCCCCTCAGTCATCACTCTTTGATCTGAATCTGCATTTTTTCACGTTTGTACTTTTCCTCTGTACCTTTGAAGCAGAGAGGGAAAGTGGGGTTTCATAAACCCCGGAATGGGTGGAGCTACAATGACCTGTCAATCACCGATTGTCTGGACAAATAGGAAGGCTTGGTTCTGCGCAGGAAAATACGACAGCTGGGTCAAACCATCAGGTCACCGATGGCATACGATAGCCCCGCCCATTTATGGCACACAAACTCCCCCTATTGTGACATCACAATTTTAAAGAATGTTTTGTACAGAGCATATAGCCCAACACGGAGGAGGTCTATTCTTGGCATTCAAATGAATCCAAAATCAGGGCATCTTTCCCATCAACCATAGTCTTTCATTTCATCACTCCATCTATTACAGAGAGAGAGAGAGACCCCCCTGGACACAGACAGGAAACCTTTGAGATTTCACTCCCTGGTATATTAACACAGAAAGAGGCCTTTCTGTTTTTGTTCTATCCTAGTTAGGACCTGACAGGTGAACTATGTTGGGAGGTCTATGTCTGTGCTGTAAGCCCATACTTAGGCCCTATGCAAGCTGGCTTAGATGGGATTTTCCCAGCTTGTAGCTCACATGCTCCATACGCCCTACGGCCCCTCTGAAATCAGGGTCAGCCCATCTCCCTCAAACAACCTCTGTTTGTTATTTAAGAACCGTAATGACCTTACTCACCCTTGCTGAGACCACTTTAATTGACCCCTCCCTGATTAGCTGACGAAAAGGTTAGCATCAATCCCTAATTTGGGTAATGGGGGGATTGCACTGTGAGCTGTGTACGTTGTAGGTTGAAAAGAGACAGAATGAGATATCTGCCACAGTACAGTACGGTGTGTTGTCTTTCTTCTCGTGCTGTGGATATGGGTTCTTGGTAACATTTTAATATCCTCCTAAGACTGAGCAATTAATTTCCCCCACCCCCTGCCCCATGAGTCTCCAGTCTTAATCTCCACAACTGCACTGTGCAGAAACCTATGCTACTGAGGGACATTCACTAAAAACAAATCAAATAAAATAATAATTCTGAAAATATTTTCAGTGCAACGTGTTTCGGCGACTTCCAAGACCACTTGTATTATGTCAAAATAATTTACTTTTTTTTCTTTCTTTCTTTCTTTCTTTCTTTTTCCCGATGGGTCTCAGGAGGAGGCCTCACGAAAATAAAACCCCCCCCCCGGACGCGGGTTCCGCCCTTTCTGCCGCATGCAAATCCACCCCCTCGTTCTTTATTCTCCCTCTGAGTCTCTTTTCTGACAACGGCGCGAGCGCGGTTTCAGAAGGAAGAGGGGTACAGCGCGCTCCGATTCGGGCCTTGTTATTGCTTTCAGAATTGATTTGCTTTCATGCTCGGCTCTTAACAAGGCCTTGGTAAGAACGGGCGCTTTGTGTGGTCCGTAGACCTTAGAGGATAGCCTTTTGCGGACTTCTTTCAGGAGGATACGTTTTAATGCTGTAAACGAACTTCACTGGCTGTTTTTATTTATTTCATAAAATAATAATTTAGCACCCGTTTAATACAATATTTTTGGTTTATTTATTTATTAAATTTATTTATTTATTTTTTACTGATTTGCATTGCATTGTAATGCATTGAACATGCCCCCCCCCCCCCCCCCCGCCGCAACAGGGGTCTGATGGGATCGTTCCAAGTGGCTTCGAGTTTTTTGCGGCGAACACGCCAAAGGCGGGGGGGGGGGGCGGGGCAACTCGCTAACAGTATGGCCTCCGGATTAATACGCCTCGGACCCCAGCCGCAGCTAGAACATTGCGGTGTTCCGGGGGAGGGGGGGGGGGGGGCGAGGGGGGTCATCGAGGCCAGCCGGAGAACGGGTTCGCGGGGATCCGAGCCTGTACATCGCAGCGGCAACAACAACAACGACGACGACAATAGCGGGCGCATAACCATGGAGACACAGGTTCTGTGAAGGAACGGTAATGTGTGGAAGCGTTAGCGCGGACGGGGAGGAGGTGCGTGCGGTTCCGCGGTTAAATGGAAATGCATTATTTAGACGGAGCCAGGAGTCGGGGGGGGGGGGGCGGGGGGGGTGGGCGGGGGAGAAAATGTACAGATGTCCTAAGAGGGCCGCTCTTCTTCGTAAATTTCTCTGGGTAATTGTTTGAGAGAGAGAGAGCTGAAAATTGAACAAAGTACCACTTTACCGGGATTTTTGTCAGGCAGGAGTGTAAAAAGAGATGAAAAGTAAGAAGGAGCCTTTCATGTGAGAATAATGGGAGGATACTGTTATTGCAACATCCCCCCCCCCTCCCTAAAAGGCATGTGAAAAGTGTAGCATACAAGTTCTTTTTTGAAGACGTGTTTTTGTGTGTGCACCAATGCGGCAGGTTTTTTTGTACGTAGCATTCACGATCACAAAAAAGCAGAAATGTCTCAATCTTTCCCAAATTGTTTCATTTTCTATGTCAACAATATCAAAATAATGTGTTCGCCAGTGTAAGCAATTGACTAAGATCTTTTGTGAAAAGCCCTGCAGTAACAATTAAATCTCTCAGTGCATTTTCTCAAATTGTTTTTCGTTTGTGTTGCTTGGAAACATGTATCCTAGGAACAGAGTTATTATGAAGTAATACTTTAATGGCGTTAGAAAAATACTGTTTTTTTTTTTCCTCATTCATGTTATGATGGACCTCATGTCTCGAAATGAATTAAATTCACATTATTAACTAACCAAGGAAACCAATTATGTTTGCGATTTTTTTTCTATTAATAAGGAGTCTGTTACAGTACTAATTCCTTGTTATGTGATCTTCATTGAAATTTCATGGTTTTTCGTAATGACACAAGGGAATTCCTTGCGTGTGTGTCTGTGCGTGTGTGTGTGTGTGTGTGTGTGTTTGTGTGCACGCGCGCGCATACAATTGTCATATTAGAATCGGCGTTAGTGTGCGTGTGCACCTGCGCGTATCTGTGTACAATGTGAGTCCGTGGACATGTGTGTGAGAGAGCATCCGGCCGAACATCGCATGTGTGCGTTCGAGCGTGCACGCAGAGGCGAGAGGGTCATGTGACTCGATCGTGGCTTCGATCCCGTAGGCCCCCGTCGGTCTCCATCCTGTCCGTGCCCGCTGTTGCTCTCCGGGCATCGGCCACGGGCCCACGCCGCGCCCTTCGCTGCCAAGCGGCAGGGTGGCATGGGCGCCCGGCCGGGGGCCGAACCGAGGTGCAAATGAGATGGGAGGAGGGGGCGCTAATGTGTCCGCCCCCCCCCCTGCGGAAGGCGGCGCGTGACTTTGAGTTCCCCTTCAGCCCTGCGAAATATGGACCGGCGAACAGCCAGCCCCGGCCCTCAGAGCCACCGACAACAAAAAAAATCAATACGTTCCTCTACATCAGGAGTTTGCTGGCCCAGGGACCCCCACCCAGACTCAAAGGCATCCAGGGGACCCCCATCACAAGTTAAAAAGGGTTATATATTTTTTTAATTATATTTTTGCAAAACATTTTCAAGAACTGTATATAGTCTCATTGCATGTCTAGTCTGCCCAGGGGACCCTACAATGCCTTCAAGGACCCCCAGGGGTCCGCAAACTCCCTGTTGAAAACCCAGGTGAGAAAAGGGAAACGTGGCATCCTTTGTAGTTTTCTAGACATGATCCATTTTATGATTATTATTATCATTATTGACATGAGACGCACTTGGCTTGTGTGTGTAGTAATGCATTATCTCACACATGCACGGTCACATTTTTTCATTTCACATAACATTTTTTCACACTGACATCCCACATACATACTGTATAGTTGATATGTAAAATCCTTGATGAAGCATGTCATATCTGACATATGGATCAAGGGCTGTATTTTCAAATTCAGACTGAGGAGTGAATTCAGCTGTTAGCACTGCATGGTGTATCCGAGGAACCATGTTTAAGTCGAGACAGTAATGGTTTTCTCCCTCTTTCATCTATATCTTGAACAACTAGTTGGGAGCTTTTAGCTAAGTAGAATATGTTAAAATTGACTCAGCAGGAGTTGTTGATACTTGTATCATTCAGAAACCATTGTGATGCAAATGTTGTGCAAATTTTTGTTTAGCGACTTTCTATAGTAAGTAAGTAAGTATCAAAACAAATCAAAATTTATTTATGTATTTATTTATTTCGCAAACAATGTTCACAATACGCTTCACAGACAACCCTGGCCTAAACCGCCACAGGAGCAAGCCTAAGGCAACAGTGGCAAGGAAAAACTCCCTGGTAACAGGCAGGAAGAAACCTTGGAAGGAACCAGGCTCGAGGGGGGAACCAGTCCTCCTCTGGTTGGCTCAGGGTGTCAGCTTAAATGATCAGCACGGTCAGTCAGTCAGTCAGTGTACATGTTACACATTGTACAACGTGTCTTTTTCTCAATCTAGCTAGGTATTTGTAGACATCAGTGTTTACATAAGTGTTCATATGAAATGCAGTATATTTATGGTATTATACATTTGTAATACATAAAAAGATTAATGGACTGACCCCATTCCTTACATCGTGGACACAAATGTAATAAGCTTGAAAACAGCATGTTTTTTTACATTTGTAACTGCATATATGGCTTCTGTATACAAAATATCAAAATACAGCATTTATCTCATGAAAAGATACAATAACAGCTTATTAAAGGGGGTTGCCTATGTCTATGGACATTTCATGGTAAATATTCAATGTTTTCTGTCGATATTGTACTGTGGTGTGCAGTGTACAGTATTGACTCTGCATCTGCTTCAGTAAATCGAGCCCAAGCAAAGCAATTAACCCTCTATATTGCGAGCCAGTGTTCTAGAACTCCACTGCTTCCGATCACCAGCAGTGACTGTGACATCATCATTAGAATGTTCAGCTGAGAGCATTCTAATCTCACGCGCTGGTTCGGGCCCTGTTTGAGCCTTCGCTGCGTCCACGGCAGGACGTCCCAACACGCTCTGTGCCGCGAAATTTTGGGGCGGCGTCTAAGTCGGCCCAGTCGTCCCTCAACGGACTCCTTCCAGCCAAAGGTCAGGTGACCGGTTGTCACCGGTAAGACACGTGCGCCTCTCTAGCTCTCTCCGGCTGGAATGGTCAGTATTTGATTCCGGGCTGTGACGGCGCGCCAAGGACTAATTCCTTAGATGGACGTGCCATCTGAAAGACCGCCCGACCCCCCCACCCCACCCCACCCCCCCGCCGCAATGTCAATTGATTACCACGAATAGAGCAGACGGCGGCTCCCGCCAGGGTTAAATAAAGACAGAGCCGTGACCTGAGCTGGGGGGTTAACTCCTCTGGCTCAGCCCGCTGCACCTCTGAGCTCATTCTGAGCCCAAGATGGCCGCGCTCTAATTGCGCAGATTGGCTCGATTCGACAAAATGGCGCAAGACTCAGGAATGCGCGGGGAATAGTGACTTTGTTTGCCGTTTCTTCAGAACATCACATCCTACGTCGAGCAGTTTTTTATTTATTATTATGGAAACGTACTTTCTGAAGGGCATCAGCACTCTTTCCCACCTCTAACACCTATTTTTTCTCAGCTGTGCAAGAGGACCTCCTGACATCACCATCACTGCTTTAAATTATATTTTTTACGTTTATATATATATATATATTTTCCATATATGCCTACTCGTTCAGGCAAAGGTCTGCTATAAAAAGAATAGATAACTGGCTTCTTTAGGATATGTCAGAAAGCAGCTTCTTTTTCTATGGTGGGATTGCAATTGTTGATATGTGGAGCCAAGTGTCAATTATGGGATGGACCAAACACAGAATTGTTAATCTGAGAAAATTTAAATTAAGGGAAATCTTATCTACCTTAGGTTTTTTTTTTAAACCCCAAGTAGCCTAATACCTTCAGCCTGTAGTGGAAGTAAAATGGGCACTGAAGTTGCAGGTGATATGGCAAAGAAGGAGGAGACAGGCTTAGACATGCGGGGCTAAGTAAACATATTGTGGCAGGGTTATTTCCAGTGAGAAACTGCGAAAAAGACTTCCAGGTGCTCAGCAGACTGTCAAACGGGTCCAGCTGATGGGCAGTGATGTTAACAAGAGGTGTCCCAATACTTTTGGCCTGCGTTGTATTCTGATATTGAATTTCCTACACCAAGCTGTGTGAAGTTCTCACCCCGCCTCCCTAACCATTTAAGCAAATATACAACTATAGCATTAGCGTGTTGGTAATTGTTAGTTTGCATGCATGTGCATTCTCCTGTTTTTATGCTAATCCCATTCTGAAGCCGTGATCGCCTGCATCTGGGATAATTGAGAAATCCGTTTCTCAATTAGGCTCGCAAATGAAGTTCACAAACATGTACAAATGTGTGTACTCCCACCGCGAGAGGAGTGGCTGAATATCAGATGGCACGTAGTGGCGTGCGGTTCACTTTTTGCACGTGTCTTCCAGCGTTTTCACAGCTCATAATCATGCCCGTGAATGGCCAGCGGTGGCAGATTTGAGTTTAACAAACAGGAGTTAATAAAGTGATGGCTGATGATGTTTGGGAGGTTGGATCACGTCTGACACTGTTGCTCAGATTTGTCAATCTCAGTGGTATATTGTCCCCCCCCCACCCACCCCCTCCCCCCACCCCCAGTCCCAAACACAAAGAAAATGCCAGAGATGTGCAGAAATCACGTAGGCTTTGGTAAGTAGAAACCCTGCCCCCCCTTATCCCGTCCTCTAAATTGAAAATGCACAAGTAAGAGGTTGACAGGAAAACCCAGAACAGTAATAACGGCACCAGCTGAAGCACTTGATCACAGCATAGCGACACGCCCAACGGTCTAGAACCAAATAATATCTGTATCGTTCCCCAAGAGCTACTGCTCCTCTTCCTCTGGCTGTCTGGACACCTGTAGCCCACCTGCAGCCCCCTATGTAAACGGCAGTGAGGCCTTCCTGCCCAGCGACCGAGCGGCTTCAGCCAATGGGCTGAAGAGAGGAAGGAGATGGCCCGCAGCCACAACCAATCAGAATCCGCTGTTGGTCTGCCCTTCCCCCAGTTATTGGAGGATGAGGTTGGAGCAATGGGACAGGCCTAAAAATACTATTTCTCATTCCAAATTTTTTTTTTTTTTAAAGTAAAAGACATTCAGGGATAAATAGTTGTTAAAATAAAAAGTTTGTTTAATGTCCGCAAACTGACTACTACCACGTTAGTCCTCATTTGTGTTTCCATGACAAATACATACTTTAAAAATCGTTAAAGCCTTTTGGTTTCAATTTTTTTTTCCAGTCACTATTTTCTTGAGACCCTTGGGTGTACTCATTGAGTTCAACATGTCTGCTTTTGCCATCTTGATAGGCCAATTATTATGCTTCTGTTGGCTTTTTACTTACTGTAACCTTCAGAGGTTGTAAAAAAAAATCACTTAATTTGCCACAAAATCGTTTTTTGAAAGGATATCAGACACAATTATAAGTGAAAAGGAACAAGCTGTTGAGGGTTGAGTTTTAGTCTATTCACACAAAAAATGAACCCAAGTTCACGCGTTAAACCCCTAACATCTTCTTTTGTGTTGGATTTCATTTTCGATAATGTTACAGTTATACTATGTTATGGTGGTATTTTCTTTAGCTACTATACAAATTGCTGTTTGTTACGTTAACATTTACAGTTCTTAATTATAAATGAGTCTCTGTGCTTTTTTTATTATTATTTATTTATATAGCACCTTTCAAGCAAAAAGCACAAGGCGTTTTTACAAACAATGAGCAAAACATAAAAAATTAGGAACATGAAAAAGTTGAAGCAATATATAAATAATAAAGCAGTTTTTAATATGCAGATAGTGACAAAAAATAAAACAGAAAAGACACGAAGAGACAATTAAAAAGCTAATCTATAAACAATTTGCCTACAGAGAATAAATTTAATTAAAAGACATGAAAAGCTGGCCGGTGAAGATGTGTCTTCGGTTTGGTTCTAAAAGACGGCGCTGTCTCAGCTGTTCTAATGTTCGGACGGAGACTGTTCCAGAGCCCTTGGGGCCTTAGCTGAGAAAGTATGATCCTCGCTTGTCTCCAGCCTGGAGTCGGGAACAGCCAGCGATGATCTGTCTGATGTCCTCGGGGGCCGACTGGTCCTGTAAGGAAGCAGAAGCTCCAATACACACTGAGGCCCCAAACCGCGGAGAGCTTTAAAAGCCAAATCATTATCATTTTTAAATCAGCCCTGAATGCAAACGGTAACCAGTACCAGGAAGATGTGCCCCCGCTTGGTGATACCACAGAGGGGGGAAGAAGGCTCGGGGTGCCCAAGCAACTGCCCCAAGTGCCCAATGTACCCCTTTGATTTGATTTTTTTTTGTTTTTTTTTAAACAAAAAAAAATTTGTATTATTATAGTCGCTGTCACTACTTTTCGTTAATTCGTTTTGGTAAAATATGTTTTCTGCATTGACCGAGTGCTGTGAAACATTTTTTCTAGGTCGGCGTGTCCTTTCTCCCGCTTCGAGCACACGCCCCTCAAAAGGTCTCTGCCCGGACGGCCCTGACATTTTTGTATTCTTGTGAGTAACGCCGACGTTCCTCTCAGCCGTACATCACTCTGGATAAAAGCTTCTGCCAGGTGACTGTAGTCTAATGTAATGTAATACGCTAAGAAAAATAAATAAATAAATTGCTTCGGCTGAATATGCCACCGGGGAGACGGATTTTCATTTTATCGTGTGCGCACCGAGGAAACTGGATATCAATTTCTGCCTCATAAACACAAAGGTAAACCTTGAAGATCTGCGTTTCATTACGTGAATAATCGCAGCTCCGGGGTGCGCGCGCTGTCACGGAGACGCGGGCGACGATCCGCGCGGGGATATTTCGGCACGCGCGGCGGTTACGTAAGCCGCCCCGAATATTTTGGCATCTCTGTTTCGGCGCGCCGCGTCACTGCTCAGACGAGAAAAGAGGCAGCTACGCCCCCACAGCTCGACGCCGTGACACGAAAGCAGGCGGTTGAGATAAGTGTGGAATATGACCGGCAAAATGTACCGCCCTGCCTATTTTTCTCTCTGTATGCCTCCCCCCCCCCCCACCCCAACCTCCAACCCCCACCCCTCGACACGGAGAGATGCCGTCCCTGTTTCTCATCATGGACGTGTGACAGAAGAGCTCAAAGTGATTTACTCTTCCAAGAAAGAAAGGTCAGATTTCCTCTGAATCCCCCCCCCCCCACCTCCCCCTCACCCCCAATGAAACTACTGTCAGGGTCATAAAGGATAAGTACAAGAATACAGGGTTCAAACACTGGAGCCTGACCCAGCGTTAATAAAAGGGAGCAGTCTTCAGTCCACAGCTTGACAAGCGTCTCAGGATCTGGAGGGGAGGGGGGAGAGTGGGTGGAGGATGAGGGATGGGGAACAGGGGATGGGGGGGGGTTTGGGGTTCTGAATGTTCTTGGTATCATGGAGCTGTTTTTGCAGGTCCTGCCTCATCACCATCAGTCATGTGTGCAGTGTTACCCTCCTGACCTCTCTCACTGCCAGAGGCAAAATCACAATTAAAAAAAGTGTTAAATTCAGGGATTTTTTTTCAAAAGGAGGGCTTAAATAAGTGACACACTAAATATTAGTCATTCACTGAAGCAAATTACAAATGTTCCTAGTTTTACCTAAAGTGAACCTACACTTTGCAGCTGCTGTAGGTGTATTTTTTATGTTTTAAATTTGTTTTGCGGGCAAGTCCAAGTTGCTGTTTGATGCCAACTTGGCCAACCTTTACAGAGCTTTTAAGAAACTGTGTGACCGAACAGAGAGAGGATGTTCGATCAGTTTAGGGAACTCTATGACCGAACAGAGAGAGGATGTGAGATCAGAGGCTTCTTTCCTGCGCACATTGCAGTGCTTGGGTTAAAACTGCACCTCCCCTGTGGGCCACAGCCCTATCCCACTCTTCCCTACAGCTCTCTCCCTCTCTCTCCCTCTCTCCGAGCCTCTCCTACAGCCCAGTCCAACTCCTTCCCACTTTATTTATAGGTTAGCATCCAAGCACACCGGTGTCATCATCACAATCATCGTCATCATCGTGATTATTATCATTACCAGTACCATCATCATCATTGCCATTGTCATCGTAATCGTCATCATCATCTTCATTGTCATTGTCATCATCATCATCATCATCATCATCATCTTCTTCTTCTTTATTATTATAGTCTTCATCATTCATCATCTTCTTCATCACCATTTCCTTCATCATCAGCATCATCATCTTTGTCGTCATCACCATCTTCGTCCTCATTACCACAGGATGGCTTATGTTCCCTTTTTTTGTGTAAACTGCAGGTTCTGCCTGTTCAGTTATTTCTTCTTCTTCTTCTTGTTTTTTATGGACTAGGATCCAAAGGGCAGTGCATTTCAGCTACTTGGCGTGTGCCCCCTTAATGGAACAAAAGCGTCTCCTCCATTTTGTTTTTTAAAATCGCCTAGCGTTGACCGAAGATCGTTTTTCTCTCATTACTGGAAACGGTTAATCTTCTCTCCCTGATTGCCTTTAATGATGTATATTCAATGCAGAGCGTCCCCTCATTTTGCACTTGTGCTAATATTTGGAGTGTCTGCAGTGGGCCTCTCTGTGCATAATTCTTCCAGAGTTTCTCAAATGAGAGAAAATTGTTGATTTGAATACGATGCCGGCCCGGCTGCTTTCACTGGGAAATGGGTTGTGAACATCCCCCGCAATGCATTCTAATTCCCCATCAAACCAGGCACACCTAATATTCTCTAATAACTTCATCAAATTGCCTCAACAAATAAGCAAGTATCTAATTAGGGGGTGCTACAACCTGCTCTTTGTGAGCTAATCAAATCCTGCTTTCAGTGTCCAGTGTTTAGAGGGAAAAGAGCTATGGAAAAGCTATAGAAATTGATATTTATTATATACTGTAAAATATGTATGTATGTGAGCTCCATAACGTTAGGGACAAAATCATATTTATTCTTGATTTTCCTCTGTACTCCACAATTTTAGATTTGTGATCAAAGAAATCACACGTGGTTAAAGAGTACGTTCTGTTTTTATTATGTTCCATTTTACAATTCACATCCCTCACCCCCTCATTTGCAATTATCCCCCGGTTAGTGAACACACAACACCCTCAATATAGATAGATAGATAGATAGATAGATAGATAGATAGATAGATAGATAGATCTATATTTGATTGACAAGTATCTGTGTCTGTTTTCCAAAAGTAACAGTGGAAGGATACAAATGGTCCGGAGAGTCCTATGGCTTTTGGTTTTCAGTGCTGATACTTTTTGGTAATTTGTATTTGTCGTAATACTGTAGCTTATTCTTCTGCCTAGCTGGCTTTGCAGAGGTTAGGTCTGAATAGTGTACACTGTGTGAACTAAACTGTGTTCTTGGCTAGAAATAGCTGTACAAAATAAGTATTGTACCTTACTGAACCTGCGTTTAGCAGTTGTCCATGACCATGAAATGCACTTTTGTACGTCGCTTTGGATAAAAGCGGCTGCCAAATAAATGTAATGTAATGTACTGTAATGTAATGATAGTTCGAACTGAGCTAAAACAACTGCCACAATTCTGATCAGTACTGCACACGGTTGTGTCTGTTTAAGGAGCAGGCCCAGTGGAAACTATGAAGTGTGCAGTGCAATGTCTCTCTCTACAGTTGTGTATCCCCCCCCCCGCCCCCCCCCCCCTTACGTAAGCTGGCCGTGCAATTGAGGGCACATGAGGACAGCTCAATATGCCAAAAGCCATCAGTCATCTGGCCTTGATTACTTTGGTCTCAATGTGTTCGTCTGACACCGCTTCCTGTCCCCTACCCTCCTCTCCCCCCCCCCCCGCCCCCTCCCTCCCCAAGCTTCACTTCGTTCTCGCCCACTACCGCACCCTTTTAAAATCGAAAGCGCCATACTTCATAATGCATTATTCACGGCTTATTTAAAGATGAAAGATGAAGTGCAAAAAGTAAAAAGCAGGGGCGATCTCAGAAGGTTTTTCCCGGAGAATGAGCGATGGTGGGCGTGGTTTCCCAGGGAGGGAGCGCGGTGGAGATATACACGTTGTATGAAAGGGTTAACAGAACGCAGTATGGCTCCCATCGACACCGCATTCCCCTTTACATTATTTATTACGCCGCTTGGCTAACGCTCCCGCCCAGGGTTACACCCATTACGCGAACCCCTTTTCCTAGTGCTGGGCATTTATGGAAGCTGGACCGGGTTAGGCATCTCGCTCAAGGATACGATGGTTGTGCCCCCCATGTCTGAGAATGGAACCTGCAACCTCGTTTAGATGCAATCGCAGTTCAGTGACCGCAACTCAAAACAGTTCCACCTCTGGTCATTACTCATGACAGAGAATGATTCATGGGAGCCTTTAAATTGGAGCTGGGAAACTGGAGCCTGCATCGTTGAACTGCACTGTAAAAAAGGATGTATTGATATTCAGCACTCTTTTTGGTGTTACTACTTTTTCTGTTACTTTCAACACATTTTGCGCCAAAGTTACTACTTTTGCCTTGCAAGTATACAGTATATGTATTACGAAGGGAGACTATTTAACACAGACAGTCACATAAAATGTGTTTGCCCTTAACTAAACACGGAGGTGCGGTTTTTTTTTTTAAACTACACGTTATGTGTTGTTTTTAACACGTCTGTTTTTGAGAGTGAGTCGACGAAGGCAGCCAGAGGGAAAACATGCATCCACGGCGAACGCAGCGCGCAGACAGATGTTTGGCCCGCTTATTTTGAATAAGATTTTGCTACGCTTCTGAATTGGGGAAAAAAAAGCGGTCTTCCGTGCCACACGGAAGCGGCTCGGATTACCGCTCCGTTTCTATTCTGATCCGGCAGCCGGGGCGGTTGACTTGGCCGAGCGGCAGCGGTCCTGTCACGGCCCAGGGCCAGAGCGGTTTCTTGTTTTATGAGCGTCTCTTTCTTTTTTTTTTTACGAAGGCCAGTCTGCTGTCTGGATGGATGTGGGCACGCAGCTTTGCCCGGACATAATTAGCATTTGAGTATTTCAAGTCCTCCCACCGTTTTTTTTTTTTCTCTCTCTCGCTGGACTCTCTCTCTCGAATTTAAATCAAATAATGTAAAACCAAAAATAAACTGCATGACAAGCGCACAGCGATGTGTTGCTAAAGCACTGTAACAGACATGAATTAGGTGGGATAGTGGCAACACATATATAATTGTTTCATGGTTTTAAACATTGCTCACAGTATAGTAGCAAATGAACTGAGTGGGGTCAAGTGTGACATGAGAATGTAAAATATACAAGTGCTACTTTGTCACCATTTTGTAAGCATTTCTCTATCTCTTGCTCTCTCTCTCTCACACACACACACACACACACGCCCTCGCACACACGTACACTCGGTGGGGTTATGTTGCTTTCTCATGTATGTTTCTTCTTCGGGCGAAACCCAGTCACAGGGAAATGCAAATGGCCGCTCTGTTCATGGTGACATTGCGAAATGACAAATCAGAACATTGGCGTCACGTTTTTTTTCATGAATAAACAACAGGCGAGGCAGAGGGAAATTGGCAAATTTCTCAAAAGAGCTTACTTGCTTGAGACAGAGAGAGAAAGAGAGAGAGAGAGAGAAGGAGGAGGTAGGGAAGGAAAAGTTTGGTGGCAGTGCTTCAAACAGTAATGTAATCATCTTATTCTCCTTCAGTTTCCATGTGCATTTTTTATTTATTTTTTTTAGGCTAGCTTCCACATGTCCACATGGCTGGAGTCAAATTTTACGCACTCACAAACTGTGCTGTCAGGCTGTACAGATGGAGTGACACCAGTTGACTTACTTGCTGGTTTTTGTTTGGACTTCTGTGGAAAACACATAGTAATAAAAAAACAACACTAACCATGGCAGCATTTAGCAAGAAGTGCATTTTTGCATTCACTTAGTACATACAAACTATACTTCTCTCCGTCAGACTGTGGAGCTGTTGTTATTAAAGGATTAACTGCAGTTTCAGAGGTGGGGGAAGGGGGGGAGGTGGGGGTTCTTACAAAATATGTAAAAACAGAGCTTAAAATACCCACTATAATAACATGTGCAGCTTTTTGAAACAAGCAAAGATAGCTGTTGGCGTGAGAGGGGTGAGCAAGGGATACTTATCTGTCGATTGGTATATTAAACTCTTGTCAAAATAAGAACCAGAATTTTCTATAATAAACTGTGGCCTTTTTCATGGGAGGGATATCAGGACTTAATAGCTCCTAGCACAAATACTGGAACCCTATGACGGAGAAACTCTGGGACTATGTACTGTGGCTCTTCTGCTCTGGAGAAACCTGATTACAGTTGTTATCCTGTTATTATTGTGATCGTTGTGCATTCAAGTCACCGCAGAACCTGTCTTTTAAATCATAGGCTGCAGGGTCAAATCCCTAAAGCCCTTATGAGGCATTTCCGCCGCATCCCTTCCGCAACACACACACACACACAGACACCCTCACACACACACACACACACACACACACACACACTCACACACACACACACACACACACACACACACACACAAGTTGAATTGCGTTGCCTTGCTGTAAATACGCAGCCGTGAGAAAATGAAAGACCTTTTGATGAGGTGTTTTTTTACTGAACAGAGCGAAAGGTTCAAGCGTGTATGGCCAAGCTTGCTGCGCTCTCTGGTGTCCCGTAGATGTCCAGATGACCGCTCTGTGTGAGGAGGCTTGGCAGCGTGGGGAAGCCTGCGGGGTTCGGGTCACGTTTGTCCCGTTGTAACCCCAGGGTGCTGGGTCCGAGCCCGGCGTTGAGCATGTGGAGCCTGCGTGCCTCCATGTCTGTATGGGCTCCCTTCCACAGTGCTGTGTGCGAGTGTGTGTGAGTGTGTGAGGGTGTGTGTGTGTGTGTGTGTGTGTGTGAGGGTGTGTGTGTGTGTGTGAGGGTGTCTGTATGTGTGTGTGTGTGTGTGTGTGTGTGTGAGGGTGTGTGTGTCTGTGTGTGTGCGTGTATGTGTGCGTGTGTGAGGGTGTCTGTGTGTGTGTGTGTGTGTGTGTGAGGGTGTGTCTGTGTGTGTGTGCGTGTATGTGTGCGTGTGTGTGTGTGTGAGGGTGTCTGTGTGTGTGTGTGTGTGTGTGTGTGAGGGTGTATCTGTGTGTGTGTGCGTGTGTGTGTGTGTGTGAGGGTGTCTGTGTGTGTGTGTGTGTGTGTGTGTGAGGGTGTGTGTGTCTGTGTGTGTGTGAGTGTGTGAGGGTGTCTGTGTGTGTGTGAGGGTGTGTGTGTCTGTGTGTGTGTGCGTGTATGTGTGCGTGTGTGTGTGTGTGTGTGTGTGTGTGTGTGAGGGTGTCTGTGTGTGTGTGAGGGTGTGTGTGTCTGTGTGTGTGTGCGTGTATGTGTGCGTGTGTGTGTGTGTGTGTGTGTGTGTGTGAGGGTGTGTGTGTCTGTGTGTGTGTGTGTAACCAAGCACAGCATTACCCACAGACAGAGAATAAAAGCAGTGTGTGTGTGAGAGGGAGAGATACAAGTGGTGTGTGTGTGTGTATTTGTGCATGTGTGTGAGAGAGAGTATGAATGGGGTATGTGTGAGAGAGAGAGATACATGTGGTGTGTGTGTGTGTGTGAGAGAGAGAGAGAGAGTATGAATGGGGTATGTGTGAGAGAGATACATGTGGTGTATGGGTGTATGTGTGCGTGCATGTGAGAGAGACAGAGTATGAATGTGGTATGTGTGAGAGAGATACGTGGCGTGTGTGTGGGTGTGCATGTGTGCGTGTGTGAGAGAGACAGAGTATGCATATGGGTGTATATGTGTGTGCGTGTGAGAGAGACAGAGAGTATGCATATGGGTGTGTGTGCGTGTGAGAAAGACAGAGAGTATGCATATGGGTGTGCATGTGTGCGTGTGTGAGAGAGACAGAGAGTATGCATATGGGTGTATATGTGTGTGCGTGTGAGAGAGACAGAGAGTATGCATATGGGTGTATATGTGTGTGCGTGTGAGAGAGACAGAGAGTATGCATATGGGTGTGTGTGCGTGTGCGTGTGAGAGAGACAGAGAGTATGCATATGGGTGTGCATGTGTGTGCGTGTGAGAGACAGAGAGTATGCATATGGGTGTGTGTGTGCGTGTGCGTGTGCGTGTGAGAGAGACAGTGAGTATGCATATGGGTGTGTGTGCGTGTGAGAGAGACAGAGAGTATGCGTATGGGTGTGTGTGCGTGTGAGAGAGACAGAGAGTATGCACATGGGTGTGTGTGCGTGTGCGTGTGAGAGAGACAGAGAGTATGCATATGGGTGTGTGTGCGTGTGAGAGAGACAGAGAGTATGCATATGGGTGTGTGTGCGTGTGCGTGTGAGAGAGACAGAGAGTATGCATATGGGTGTGCATGTGTGTGCGTGTGAGAGAGACAGAGAGTATGCATATGGGTGTGTGTGCGTGTGCGTGTGAGAGAGACAGAGAGTATGCATATGGGTGTGTGTGTGTGTGCGTGTGAGAGAGACAGAGAGTATGCATATGGGTGTGCATGTGTGTGCGTGTGAGAGAGACAGAGAGTATGCATATGGGTGCGTGTGTGTGTGCGTGTGAGAGAGACAGAGAGTATGCATATGGGTGCGTGTGTGTGTGCGTGTGAGAGAGACAGAGAGTATGCATATGGGTGCGTGTGTGTGTGCGTGTGAGAGAGACAGAGAGTATGCATATGGGTGTGCATGTGTGTGCGTATGAGAGAGACAGAGAGTATGCATATGGGTGTGTGTGCGTGTGAGAGAGACAGAGAGTATGCATATGGGTGTGCATGTGTGTGCGTATGAGAGAGACAGAGAGTATGCATATGGGTGTGTGTGCGTGTGCGTGTGAGAGAGACAGAGAGTATACATATGGGTGTGTGTGCGTGTGAGAGAGAGACAGAGAGTATGCATATGGGTGTGTGTGCGTGTGAGAGAGAGACAGAGAGTATGCATATGGGTGTGCATGTGTGTGCGTATGAGAGAGACAGAGAGTATGCATATGGGTGTGTGTGCGTGTGAGAGAGACAGAGAGTATGCATATGGGTGTGCATGTGTGTGTGTGTGAGAGAGACAGAGAGTATGCATATGGGTGTGTGTGCGTGTGCGTGTGAGAGAGACAGAGAGTATGCATATGGGTGTGTGTGTGCGTGTGCGTGTGAGAGAGACAGAGAGTATGCATATGGGTGTGTGTGCGTGTGCGTGTGAGAGAGACAGAGGGTATGCATGTGGGTGTGTGTGCGTGTGCGTGTGAGAGAGACAGAGAGTATGCATATGGGTGTGTGTGCGTGTGCGTGTGAGAGAGACAGAGGGTATGCATGTGGGTGTGTGTGCGTGTGCGTGTGAGAGAGACAGAGAGTATGCATGCGGTATGTATGCCCTGAAATACAGAAATACAGTGTGATGCTGTTACAGCTGGTCATGTCTCAAGGACCCTTCTGTTAGTCTGTATCAATCTGTCAGTTTGCATACCAATTCTGAGTGATTTGGAATTAATTAATTAATTAATTAATTAGATAAGATTAATAAGACAAGGTTATTTTGAAGGATTTCTTCCAAATAAATGACATTGGGGCAAAAAATAAAAAAAGAAAAATGACAAGAGCAAAAAACAGATACGCAGCCGCCAGTGAGATGAGTCATGGTGATGAGTAGTGTTTCCATCGGTTTGGCTGCGGGCAAAGCCTTCGATTCCGCAACTGTCCCAGTCCATCAGACGATGGAACTCAGGCTGGCCTTGGCCAAAATGACACCTGAGCCACACACACTGAAAGGACGTCCATTTTTATGATCCCCCACCCCCCACCCCCCCGCCTCTGTAGCCAGCTCCACTTCTGCCACTTCTGGTGAATTTAAGCCAAAAATTAATTATGAGGTTTTAGAAGCAGGAGGCGGGTGGCACGGCGGTGCAGTGGGTAGCACTGTCGCCTCACAGCAAGAAGGTCCTGGGTTTGAATCCCGGCCTGGGCCCCCCTGTGTGGAGCCTGCATGTTACCCCCCCCCCGTGTCCCACAGTCCCACTCTGGTTCCCTCCCAAGGTCAATAGACATGCAGGTAGATTAACTGGAGACTCTAAACTTCCCTCTAATAGGCATATATGTGTGAGTGAGTGCGTTAATGGTGTGAACGGTGAGTGAATGGTGCGTGTGTCCTGCGACAGATTGACGACCTGTCCGGGGTGAATTCCTGTCTCTCGCCCAATGCACGCTGGGATAGGCTCCAGCACCCCCCAGTAACCCTGCCCAGGAATAAGTAGGTATGGATAATGGATGTGTGAATGAAAAGCAGAAAGCCACAAGATGGCTTCCATCCCTTAGATGAAAGGAAGAGGTGAGTTGATTTTTTTAGTTATAAAAATGATAAAAGTCTAGTTATAAAAAACAAGACAAGCAAAGCAGTGCATGCATATTTTTTAAAAGGGAAATGGGGGTGGGCATAAGTGAATAATTATTATCTCCTTTTATTTGTTTTAATAAAATAAATACAAGGGAAACAAATAAAAGTGCTGTCAGATATTTAATAAGAACACAGGATTTGTATAAAAACTTTCTGAATCTGCTCGTCTGGGTGTTATTTAAAAAAAAAAAAAAAACTTGAGCGTCTGGGGTCATGGACGATTTTCAGGCTGTTGCCGTGGCATCGACTAGAATAATATCTTCCACTGATGAAACAAACAAGCTGCCTGTGACCTTTACTTTTTCCGTCCACTATTTTTATTTGAGATTGTGGTTGTGAACGGAAACAGGTCTGACTTTGATGGCTGTTCCTTCAAAGGGAATCAGCTGGTATCCATAGGTCCTGAATTTGTGGTCAACGGATCAAACGAGCAATCAGATCGAAAGTTTTGTATATTTTGTGGATTTTTTGAACGAATGACAATCGGACCTGCCTGCAGGCAAATGCCGAGGGCAGACATCAGTGAACGTCTTCAAATCGGGGGTGCGTAGCAAGCGCTGAGCCATTTCTTGATTTTGCGCTTCTGTCCATACCTGTCGCCTCACGGCCCGGGCCTTTCTGTGTGGTGTTTGCACGTTCTCCTCGTGCCCGCGTGGGTTTCCTCCAGGTGCTCCGGTTTCAGCATGGTCTACAGAGCTGTCAGAAAACTAAAACTGAGGTAACCGGTTGGATCAAAAACCAGCACATAGAGCCGTCAGGGTAGCGTGGAGGTATAATCACTCACCTACCTACCACCGCAGAGACCCGGGTCCAGTAATCCCTGGCAGCGGTACTTCCGGCTTGGTCAGACGTTCCTACGAACACAATTGGCAGTGTTCGCGGGTTGGAAGCCGGTGAGGGTATGAGTCCTGATCGTTGCATTAGCGACTCCTACTGGTTGGTCGGGGCGCCTGTTCAGCGGGGAGGGGATCTGGGGAAGATAGCGTGAACCTCTGCACGCGTTACGCTCTCGCAGTGAAACTCCTCGCTGTCAGGTGAAAAGAAGCGGCTGGCGACTCCACATGTATCGGAGGAGGCATGTGGTAGTCACAATGGCAAAAAAAAAAAAAAAAAAGCAGCACACAGACCAGCCCTCCAGGACCGGAGCTGTGCACCCCTGCTTTAAAGTATTCTGCATACCAGGGCTGGGCAACCCTCTTCCTGGAGGTCTACTGACACCTACTAATTAGCAGCTCCACAAGATCTCTAGCTGTTGTTAGGGTTGGAATGAAAACCTGCAGGATGGTAGATCAACAGGAACAGGGTTGGGCAGCCCTACTGTATCCCATAAAAACCCACAGTGACACAGGTGGCACAAACACTTTAAATATTCTGGAAAGTTCCTTATACAGCTTTATCCTTGACTCTAACTCATGAAGTCCCTAAGTGGCATGGGGGGGGGGGGGGGGGTAGTATTTAAAAAAAAAATTCAGAAATGTGTTCCATGTGGTCCATTTGGTCTGTTTTATATCCCCCATAATTTTCCTTTAAGGAGAAATGGGTCCGGGTTCTTATGGGGTATACACATAGCCATGTACATGTTACACAGAAGCAGAGAATCCCTCATCTTGTTAAATGTATGATGGATATGCTTAGAAACAGCATTCCATTCTTATCCCAAAGGGCCAGTGTGGGCGCCAGGTTTTGTTTTAGCCCTGTACTAAGACACCTGAATCAACTAATTAACTAATCATGCCCTTCAATCAAGACCTTGATTAGTAAGTGACACAGAATCAGGTGCCTATCGCTAGGCTAAAACAACACTTGCACCCACACCAGCCCCTTTTTCAGATTCGAATGGACACCCCCGGCTTTAAAGCAAGGGAATTGAAATGTGATCTTTATTGTTGGTCGTAAAATAAGCTGTTGGCACTCACATAGGTGCCAAATAACTGTGTCCACACGTAAACATCTTGTTTTGACTCCGTCCTTCTTAAAGAAGGGTAAGTATATTCTACATCAAACATTGCATTACACCAAGGGAAGCCAGGCAGCTATCCATAGCTTAGCAGAGCAAAAGCCCCCTCTTAAAAAGGTCACCTAATTATTTTTCACCGTCTGTCAATGGGGCTTGTTCAAACAAACACCTCCAGTTTTTTTTTACTGTATATTTGTTGTGCATGATGAACACATTAGTGAGAGGAATATCTCACCAGGGGTTCGGCAGCAGGAGCAATGGAATCCTACCAACGCAGTAAATGATTTAAAGATTATGCCGTTCTTTTAAGGTGAATATAAATAGAAATGCATTATGGGGGATAAAAAAAACGAGCTTCTTAGCTTGGGTAATAACAGGGCATTCTTTGCCGAAGATGAGACACGGTTATTTACTGCGGATCATTTGCACCACGTTCATAATACCCTGCTGGTTTTGAGTTTCAGCTGCAGGATGCCTACGGTCAGGGGTATTGCAGAATGAGAGGATGTCCTTCTGAGACCTGGCAGAAAAAAATGTGTTCTAATTTTTTTTTGACATAACACAAGTGTCCTGTATAAGGAACACCCCCCCACCCCACCCCAGCCACGCCTCACTAACTGTACATATAAAAGAAAACCCATATTAATCTCTGCAGGTTCACTATGGGCAAACTGGGTACCAGGAAAAGAGACAGAAGATGTGAAATAGACAGTAAAATGAGTTAAATCAAATCAACTCAAATGAAATCACAATTTATTTATATAGTGCCTTTCGTGCAAGATTTCAATTCAAAGTGTTTCACATAGTGTAGATAAAAACATCCATAAAGCTACAGCAACACTGAAAACAGTAAAAAGGAAATTAAAATAATAATAAAACCATCGATAATAAATAAATAAAAATAAAAGGGAATGACGGTGAAGTAAAATAAGTGAACAAACATAAGTGAAATAAACCATGTAAAAGCCAAACTAAAAAGGCATGTCATTAAGATGCAGTTTAAAAATGGTTAAATTCTGAAGCTCTCAGGTCCTTTGGCATCAAGTCCTACGAAGTTGATACGAGTCCACTTTGGCCGGAGCGGGCTCATTTAATATAAACCCTGTTAGCGTTTAATTAAGACCAGACGTTTTCACTGTGTACACTGCCACACAGAGCTACTGCCACAGGCACTGAACACCGAAACAGGCAGGCCAGCCACGCATGTTTCTGTCCACAAATTTCCATTCCGTTCTCTTTCATATTTGTTTCATTAGATGCTCGCAGGGTTTTCAGCTGCTCGTTTTTGGTCTATTCATGATTGTATTTTATCATGTTTGCCTCCGTTACCTTGGAGACCTGTAGCGTAATGGAGAACTGCACGGTCCTGTGATTTTTTTTTTTTTTTTTTTGGCTTTTGTTTTGTTTTGTTTCGTTTTAATTTTATTTCCAAAATCAGCAACCGGTTCAGATGCAAAAAAAAAAAAAAACAAGGTGAGGTGAGGTCACCATGCGCTTGAGTGATGTAACTAACCAATTAGGTGTTGTTGAGTAACAACTAAACCAAAGGCGGGGCCTCAAAATGCCATTGCAGACTGGGGGAGGCGGGTTTGAGATCAACTGCAGACCGCAGGGTGTGGAGACTTACGGGGGTGGATTAGCGATCATGGACCAGGGGAGAACTGAGTTTCCAAATGGGGGGGTGGGGGGCAGATCATTGATCTTTTCGCGATGAACTACCCAGCGGACCCCCCCTGCTCTCTGCACACACCTGCAGTAGCAGATGCTCTTATCTGCAGCAGGAACATGCAAAGCAAAGGTGTTTTGCCTCCTGCTCAGGTGCTTAAAGCTGATCTTTTCCCTGCACACACCCAGCACCTGCATTCATTCAAGAGCTGCACATCAGCCCTATCCCGTGTTGAGTGCGTGCCACTCAGGCCAATATTAGCCATTTCAAATGTCCTTATTAAGAAACTTAACCTTCTCTCTTTCGTCCTGCCTTGCCGTTTGAGGCCAAATCGAGTGGTGGTTTCTCCTGCGCTTTTTTTGTGAACATCAAACCGGGGCCAACAAATAATTAATTTCAAAAGGTGATAAAATAACTGTTTTAGCCCTCAGACTCCTCCTCTTCCACTGAGGGTGTCCACCTCCCTCCCTTCCCCCACCAATCGGTGGTGCGACACTGATTCTGATCAAATAAGGAAACGACATCCTACATCTGTAATGTTGGCCACATTAGGATTCATCTGCCATTTGTACTTGGACTCAATGATTGGTAGCTTTGAAGTACCATTATGAAGAACATGAAGACAGCTGCAAATTTAGATTCACACCCCTTCTCAACACCTATGCTTTAACCCGTTTAAGGTGTGAGGTCACACACAGTATGTGATTAGAATGTACTTAACTGATCATTTCAGAGTTTGAGAACACAGACGTGGAATATTGAAACAAAAAAAAAACATTCCAAGAAACCTACTCTTCAAAGGGTTAAAATGGGGAACATGTCCTTTGTGGAATCCTGCCTTGGTGCCAAAGTGCAAAGGACAAGACTGTGGAGGGGGGTTGGGCCCCAGGGGGGCGTGGGGTCGGGGGGTGGGGGGTTGAGATTGCGATCACGAACCGAGGGGGTGGGGGGGGGGGGAGTGGTGGTGGGGGGGAGTGGTGGTGGCCATTTCAGCCAGCTTCCACACATATACACGTATCCACTGTGTATGAGGGCATTAATTTATCATACGTTCATCCATGCTGTGTGTCTACATAGTTTCACTCTCTGATCGAGTACATCAGAGTTCAATATGTCTGCTGTATTCTCATAGTAAACTAGCTGGTGCTTTACGGCCAAGTACTGCACCAGGACACCAAACTGTAAAAGCAAGCAGAGACAGGCCTCAGAATATCAATGTAGACACATCGCCCCCGGCTGCCCAAATTTGGGAAGGGGTAGAACATCGATGCCAAAGTGACTCCTGTCAAGTAGATGCCAGCGGATACGAACGTGGCACTTATTTCTGTATTTCTATCGACTGCCACTCAGAGGGCAGATCCAGTTGCCGGCCCCATCGCTCGGTGATGTGAGTGTGGTCTTGTTGGAGTACAGTAGAAGACCTCATCCCCTCTATGCCCTCCACCCGTCCCCCCCCCCGACCCCCAACCACATCGCCGCGATGGAAAGTTCCCACTTGCACAAAATGTGATTAAGTTTGTCTGAGTTACAGTGATGTTCCTCTGGAGCATTGCACTGGATGTGTAATTTTCACCACCGACAGGTGAGAAATTTGAGTTTGAAAAACCAACTTAGAGTGTCTTAGTGAGGTGTTGGGCCACCATGAGCCCCCGGAACAGCTTCAGTGCACCCTGGCATAGATTCTACGAGCCTCTGGAACTCTCTGTTGGACGGATGGAACTCCATTCTTCCAAAAGATATTCCCTCATTTGGTGTTTTGATCATGGTGGTGGAGAGCACTGTCTGACACGTTGGTCCAAACTCTCCCATAGGTGTTCAGTTTGGTTTTAGGTCTGGTGACTGCGAAGGCCATAGCATATGATTCACATAATTTTCATACTCATAAAACCATTCAGTCACCCCTTGTGCCCTGTGGATGGGGGCATCGTCATCCTGGAAGAGAACCACTCCCATCATGATAAGACATGTTTCATCATAGGACAAAGGTGATAACTCTGAATAAATTTGCATTGATTTGCACTGACCCTTCCCGACAAGTGGATCCAATCCAAGGCAGAAAAATGCCCCCCCCCCCACAAACACAGCATGAGAGAGCCACCGGACCCACTCACTGTAGGGGTCAAGCACGTGTAAATCTGCCACAATTACTGACCCTATTTACTGATGTCTCTCCCATAGATCTAAATGCAGATGTCACTTTACTCACAGTTCCTATTGAAACACTGGCCAGTTGAGCAGTCTTTGTGACTGACACTCCTGCCATCTGTGACACAATAATGAACCCTCTTTAAAAGTCTCTTTGATCTTTTCCTCTTGCCACCTTGATCCTAAATTGAGGTCACCTTGGCCTGCTCAGCATTTGTATACATGCCACAGAGCATGATAGATTGTCAATTGCTTAATTGTATCGTGCAGTATCCCTGTATGTAAGCATATGCATTCATTATGGTTCTCCTTTCATTTATTCAAGTTCTTCCTTTATATAAGCAGTGCAGAATTCAGTTAAGTATGCACACTTATTGAATTACAAACCAAACCATCAATTTCTACTTAAATGATGCAAAAAAGATGACGGTTACTTAAAAGCAATCTTATACACTTTCCTCAAAATAGCCTCCTTTGGCTTTACTTACAATATAATTTATGTAAAAACTGCTTTTGTATGTTATTATATATGCGTATGCAGACTACAGCGCTGATATTATAGGAACTACTATATGCATAGACCGATTGAAAAATGCAAGCAAACAAGATGAACAGGTGCGAAGATCCAAGAATATTAACATACAATAAGAGGGCAGATTTTTGCATTTTTATTTTAAAGGCAATTAACCACATGAATTTGCATTGAGAAAGCTTTCGGCTCTCCTGTCAAAATCACTGTCAGTTAGGCGTAACCGTTTTTGTAAATTTACACACGACAATTAAAGACATTTCAGACATTTAGACATTTACAGTATGTTGAGTCCGTAAGGCTCAGGTTATTGGGGATGTTGTAACATATCACATCGCCATGGCAGACAGGTTGGACGCGAGCCAGATTGTTTTGGGAAGGGGGGGGGGGGTGGGGTTGGGGGCTGGGGGGGGGGGGCAGCTGCGGCTTGTAGATACTGCTTATTACATTATTACAATCCCGCGTGTTCGGTGTGAATGGGTGGCGTACCACTGTCGAAAGAGCTACGTATGGCGTATCTACACACAGAGCCACATGCAGCGATATGTATGCTCCAGGGCTCACTTGCAAAAGAGACGTCAATGTCAGTGGGACTACCCTGCTGAAATAAAGGTTAAATAAAAAAGACACGTGCACACACACGCGTGTGTATATATATATATATATATATATATATATATATATAATACCTTTCCCTGTAGGCTTTCTTAGTTAGTAATTCTGTCTAGACCAGTTATAACCTTTAATCATATCTTTCCGAAACCCAATATTATATGGTAGTTACATTCTAATAGGCCTATGTCCATATGCTTCCAACACACATAAAGAATATTTTAAAGCCTTTACATCCTGTTAATTACATTTTTAAAGATATTATTATTTCAAAGTATTATTCTCTTATTCCACGGAAAGGCCACTTAGATCATCTTACAGTAACCCTCCAATGAAGGCTGAAATATAAGTGAGATGGAGCTTATCCAGCTATGACTCTGAATCGGTCTGGCTGAGGAAGTCACAGCAGCCACGTCACTGTCTTATTTTAGATCTCTTACAAACTCGCTTTTATTAGCTTGCTTTTCCTCATGTGAGACATACCTGTTCATTTTTATTTATGCCAATTCTTTCACTGATTTTATCAACCTTTGATGTTCCCAAATGACTGTCAAAATCCTTGCCTAATGTCCCAACACTGCTGAATGCCATTAATGAGCAACAAATTAATCGACTTTTATTTAAATGTATGTTTTCCCCCATTGAAGTCAGCGGAACGGCAGTTGGCCCTGCTGTTGCTAGGGGAATTATGAGACGGCTGAGGTCACGCCCACATCTTCCATTTGAAACGGCCAATAGTATTTGCCGTCCTCTCTCATATGTGCAAATTTTCTTCCGGCCCGACCTGAGCTGAATAGCGATTGCGCGGGAGGGGCAGGCTTCATGCACCTGGTGGCACGACAGGAGTGTAGGAATTCCGTTCACCCGGAGGAGCTGCTCTTGCACGATCAAGCACAGGCCGCACCCTTTTCATTTGACATATCTCTGGGCAACGCTATAGCCCAGTGCTTCCCAAAGTGGAGGGGAAGAAGGGGGGGGGGGGGGGTGAGGCACGGTGAGGGTGGAAGGGAAAAGGCATAGTGCAGGATGTGGGGGGAATGGGGGGGGTTAGGTGGGGGGTAGACAGACTTGTAAGCACAGGGGTCATGAAATTGTGATTGCGGACCAGGAGGATGGCAGGGGTGTGGTGGGGGGGTTGGGGGGCAGTGGCCATCCTCCCCAGGCCCCCCTTAATCACTTCCTTCGGTCTGGGGCCACTTTAAAAAAAAAATCCTATTACCAAAAGGGGGCCTGACCAAAAAAAAGTTTGTGAATCACTGCTAAAGCCAATTGTGCACTACCCCAGGAGGGTCTCAGATATGATTGGCCCCAGGAGTCAATGGGTGACTCAGACAGGATCACTGCTTCACCTGGACACATCACAGGAGGTGTGTATGTGTGACTCAGTTCTCACTCAGTTATCTCTCCTTTTTTAACAAAAGAAATCAGGAATAACTTCACACACCTATCAGATTTAGTGACAAGTGCGAGCCGATGATCCGTCATACATCCTGGAAGATGTTTTTTTAACTATTTTCACTTCCACTGAAAAAACAAGATATCAACCAAATGGGAGCCCTTTCCCTCAATAGCCAAGATGACCTGACATTGAATTTCTTCACCAACTTGTAGTTTCAATGGTGTGACCTAGTATGTCTAGATCTGTGCAGCTAGAACATGGAAATGTTTGCTAGCTTTAGGATAGATTATTGAAGATAGGTATCGTGAAATGGGGGAAAAGGTTTTCAGGGACCCATGGAGCAAAACCACTGCAGCCCAGTTGCTGTAGTAATTAGGAGTCCATGCAGCAAAGCAGCTGTTTTTCCTACACTTGCTCTCCTTGCTTTTCTGAAAATAAAATCTGTTGAACTACTAATCATAGTTCTTTGGCCTCAATAATAATTTTAATTGTTTTAAATTATGAAAACAATATTTTTAAATGTATTAAATTATTTTTAAATACATTTAAAAATGTAAAAAAACGTATTGCCTTCTTCCTATAGATGTGTACAGAGATTTCATTCATTTGTGGCGCAGAGAGGTTGAGGGTTGTGGTTTTGATGACCTTTCGAGTATGAATTCCTGGTCTTGTTATCTGGCCACGGTTGACTTGGGCTGGATAGGCTTCACTTGTTTCTAGAATGACAAAATGTCTGTTCACAGCTATATTTGCAGATTATGGTGGATTGCATTTAGACCCCGCAATTCATTATTGTCCCCTGTAGGGGACATGAGTCTCTTGGTTTCAACAACTACACGGTCAAATGTGCTGAAATGCTGAAAGCTACAGTACAAGGGACACTCCATAAAAATAAAGCAAATTATATTTTTGAAAATAATTGCACTGCTTTTTTTTGTCATCCAAGACACTTGTGTCATGTCAACAAAAACAACAACATGTAAACATTTTGTCTGCCAGGTCTAAATAGACTATATCTGCCAGGAAGATAAAGATTTGAGATTTAGTTTTTTAGTGAAAGGGGAGTGGAGGGGCTTTCCTAAATCAACAATGTGTTCCACCAGCCCAGATGGACCCATCCATATTATACATTGTGTGCTCAACCTGCATGTTCTAAGGTGGACAAGGAGGAAACTATGGAGCATTTAAACCTGGCGATGATCAGGTAATGGGTGGAGAGACCTGTGCCAGGAATCTTTGCCAAGACACCAGGGAACATCCTAATCTTTGCACTGAGTGTCATGTGACCTTGTATCAACCACATTGATTCAGGAACTCTTAACATCTCGTCCAACAGAGAAAATCTCCCGCAGCGTACAGTCTCTGTCGTGGGACTGGGGGGGCAACGGGAATTCGATTTGATCCAGAAGGAAGGGCACCCTCTACTGGCCCACCAACACCACTTCCACCAGCAATTGGAGGCTGCCCATCTGAGCAATATCTAAGTCAATGCCAGTCTGGTGAGTCTTAGTCTATGTGTTTTAAACAACACTGCTGCGTCATCCCGTGTGACTCACTCATTCTGAACCATTATTTATTCAATGAGTAAAGCCTAAATTGGAACCAATCTAAAGTAGGTACACAACAACAACGTGGCACCTCTGGGCATGGCATCAGAAGGCCTATTTAACCCTTTGAAGGGCGGGTTGTTTGGAATGGTTTTTTCTTTTCAGAATTCTATGTCAGTGTTCTAGAACTCCACTGCTTTCAGTTACCGGCAGTGATTGTTGCATCAGCATTTAGAGTGTTCAGTTAAGAGCATTCCAATCGCAATGTTTGCTGAGAGCTTAAACGGGATATAGCACAAGTATAGCATCCGGGCTTTAGGCGAGTGATTAGTTTCCTCTTTTTGAACAAGTCAGTGTTGCAATCGCGGCAACCCTGCATCTTACCATTACCACGAGTTCCTCGGGAAATGACCTCTGACCTCTTGTCACTGACAGACATGCAAGGATAGCTCATTTTACAGGCCTGGAAGACATAGGCCTTGCGCCCACAAAAGAAATTAATTTTATTTTTTCTGTGTTTGTTACTGTCCAATCGACATTTCTGAGTCAAGTTGCAAAAGGAAGGTTTCACAGTTCATGGCGTTAATTCATTATTCGTTAACACATTATTCAGGCATTTAGCAGACACTCTTATTCAGAGCGACAAGCACAACATTTTACATAGCATTTTACATTGCATCCATTTATACAGCTGGATATATACTAAAGCAATGCAGGTCAAGTACCTTGCTCAAGGGTGCAACAGCAGTGTCCTTACCTGGGAATCGAACCTGCGACCTTTCGGTTACAAGGCCAGTTCCTTACCCACTGTGCCAGACACTCTTATTCAGAGCGACATGCACAACATTTTACATAGCATTTACATTGCACCCATTTATACAGCAGGACACATACACTGAAGCAATGCAGGTCAAGTACCTTGCTCAAGGGTGCAACAGCAGTGTCCTATCCGGGAATTGAACCTGCAACCATTAGGTTACAAGACCATAATTAATATAATGCATAATATTGCTTTTCTGATTACATCTGTCGTTATGCATCAGTGTTAAGCCTGACTTTGATCACCCCAAAGCTTTGTGCTTGTCCTCCATGTCCTGGCTACTGGGTAAACACGTGTGTTTTCATTTGAATATCTTTGTCATTTAAATGTGCATCTTTGAAACCATTCAACATTCGAAGGGTGTGTGTGTGTAAACGGCTAGCCGTAGAGTAAAGCATCTCAACGAGTGTCTGTAATTTTTTAATTGCTCTGAAATGGAACTCTTCCGTTCCTCGAATGACATGTAATTGGCCTTTTCAAAACAGAACAGGCATTAAGTGGCTTGCGTACATTCTGTCTGAAAGAGGGGTGACACTTGTGCAAACATTAGCCATTTTTTCCTTTTCCTTTTCTGCCTCTCTTCAAAGCTTTTTTGTCAATATTTTTTTTCTGTGGATTATTGGCCAACTTACCTTTTTTAAAAAGGTCACGAAAATCAAACGCAAGGGATACATATGGTTTATTGCTGAGCGGCTAGCCACAGAGTGGATTCCATATTAGATTCTCAAATTTTAAACACGTTCATGGCTTAAATAGAATATAAAAAAGCAAGTAACTCATAGTTTTCTCATTACAGAAAACTTGTGAATCTGTTGCTGAAATGCAATTAAAAGTTATTCAAGAAGATGCCCTACAGTAAAAGTTACACTCAGATAATTGGCTTGTTCTGTGGTGATATATGTTTAATGTGGCTGCTTTTACTTTTTCTCTTGTTACTTTTTCTCCCAAATGTGGCGCTCTGCAATACATTCCCATTTACTAACTAATTTTTTTAAATTATTTAGCAATTTTTTTTCCATACTCTAAAATGCACATTTAAATAGAATTGGCAAATAGTTAATCATGTCATCAGCTCAGGTTCATAGGCAATGTCCACCACATGCAGAATCCTGCGGGGTTTTTTTGACTAATCTTTCTTGGTCATACTTGTGAGCATTCACGTGATTGGTCAGCCGTGTAAAACACGCCTGGATTGTTTCGTTTCGTGGCAGTGACGTGACACCAAGGCTCCAGGGACTTATTATCACCAGCCGCCAACTCAAAGTGCTGATGAGCGGGAATGTGTAGCACCCACCTGGGAGATGCACGGCAGCCATTTTACGCCAGAAGGATGCTCACCGCACATCAGCTGAGGCAGAGAGGGAGAGAACGATTGTTTAGCCAATTAAATCAGGGCATGATTAGGTGGCAGGGTGGTTGAGGGACCCAGGTTGGGAATTTAGCCAAGACACCGGGGAACCCCTTACTCTTGGGAAGAGTGTCATGGGGTCTTTAATGACCACAGCGAGTCAGGACAATGGCAATAGTATTACGTTTTCCCCACCTTAAAAAATATACTCAAGGTCAAATATTAAAGCTGCTAAATGAGAATTTAAGTGGTTTGCTCAACAGTAACTTGTATTAATTGGTTGTCTATTCCCATATTTTACGCAGTAATTAAAGGCTATACAATGTGGGGCTGAGTCTATGATTATGTGATGGTGCGGTGGTAGTTTCAACAAGATAAAGTACATTAAATTCCTTCAACCGCATCGCTGCCAGAGGTGAGAAGTGTGGGTGTCACAAGCTAAAAGTTCTGCCGTGTGTTTCTCCCACCCGTGAACTCAGCCAGCTGATTTCACGAATTAGCTCTGCCTCCTGGCTGAAGGATCGTCGCTAATTTAGCAAACCCAGTCGATCGGAACAAAAATCCCGGGGAGAGGACTTTTACTTTCTGAACCGGGATTTTCCACCTCCGACTACCACTCACTTGTCATATTTGTAACATTCGTACGCCGAATGTTCGGTCCGTACCTCCGTCCTTTCCGCTGGGCCGCACCCGAAGAACGGCCGAATTAGCCGCACACAGCTCTGCGAAACTTTTTTTGAAAAGAACAGCTGAGCGAGTGGGAGACCGCACTGCGGAACTCTCGCCGAAAATTACAGCCGCTGCCATTTTCGCTTCTCGGAGACGTCTCCAATCCCTCTCATCCCCGGTATGACTCATCCCTCGATCAGGCTGAACAGCTCTGGCAGAACACTGCGATGAAAAAAAAAATGAAAAAAGAAAAGATCACAAATCAAACACCCAACATCCCCCAAGGCTCTCTCTCTTTCTGTTTTTCTCTCTCTTTTCAATATCACTGTTTTTTATTTTCTAAAAATATATTACTGTACTGTACCTGTTCTTCTTTAACCAATCTGTGAATTATTGTTTCAGCATTCCTTTAGGTAGATTTTTGTTCAGAAGTCAAAAGTACAAAAAAATAATTGTGTGTGTGTGTGTGTGTGCATGCATACGTGTGCGTGCATTCATGAATGCGTGTGTGTACGTGCATGTGCACACACATGTATGTGTTTGTGTGTTTGTGTTGATTTTGACACACCAAGTGTGTTGGCTCTGATCAATTTATTCTGATTGTTCAGCCTTAGGATGGCCTGCTTTACTGGCATCGACACTTTTCTGGTCCTAGTGCTTTGTGTCACTGTCCAAATACTTGTGGATGGCACTGTACATATCCCACTCCAGTTATAAAATTGTTTTTTAGTGAATTTCCTTAGAAAAAAAAGATTAAGCAAAGATTTTGCTTATCCAGTTGCAGTGCTGCTGTATGTCACAGACCAGCAAAGTTAAATGTGAAGCTAGTGCATATTGATGACTTATCAAGTTCCACTGCATAGTGTGCTACCAGCTGCATAGTGTGCTACTAGCTGCATAGTGTGCTACCAGCTGCATAGTGTGCTACCAGCTGCATAGTGTGCTACTAGCTGCATAGTGTGCTACCAGCTGCATAGTGTGCTACCAGCTGCATAGTGTGCTACCAGCTGCATAGTGTGCTACTAGCTGCATAGTGTGCTACCAGCTGCATAGTGTGCTACTAGCTGCATAGTGTGCTACTAGCTGCATAGTGTGCTACCAGCTGCATAGTGTGCTACCAGTTGTTGGTTTTTTCCACCCTTTGCCAAAGCAAAGCCGTGTCAGAGGAGAGAACTTATTGCAGTTTCCACTGAGAGGCCATAGCTCTCCAGGGGACACAGGGACACCTCAGTCCTCCATAACTCTCTCCTCGGGTAATGTTACAGCCAACTGCACAGCACTCTGGGGGAGCCGCTGGCTGAAGAGCTCCTCCATTCACAAGATCTGGTGCCAGACCACGAGGGACACGGTCCCCCTATACTGAAACATATACTGTGGTGCAATAGGAAGAGCCACCTGCGAGAAACGTGTTATTTTAAGCAAAAAAAGAAACATTTTATAAGTAACAGTAAAAATCTCAATGGCAGGAAGTGCCAGCTGGGAGGACAAGGCGAAGCCAGACATCTGGGCCACAGCAGAGGAACCCGTACTCGCTCGTTTTCTCTTTACTGATTAGCCGCCGCCCCTGGGGAATATGGGAAATGAAGTCTTATTTTGGCCAGTGAAAGTGTTTGCTTGTTGGTTATAAACAGCTTCTTCACTACGCTGCCCTTTGGAATATAACAGATGTCACACCCATCCCCCAATGATTGAGTTTGGCTGCAGGTGAAGTTTTTTGTTAATATGAAACTTTTATTTTTAACTGCAAGCCTTTCGGAGGAAATTTATGTCAGGGTTATGCAATAGCATCAACCTGAAACAAAACTAACGTTTGCAATTTTGTCTCAATTCTTACACACACACACACACACACACACAGAGCAAGAGAGCAGGCAAACACACGCAAACACAAACATGCACAGAGGAGAGTGGAGGAAAAAAGAAGGAAAACCCATGTCATGAAAGAATTTGCATGTTAAGGGATTTCAATTTATTATACATCCGTGGCTTTCACATGTGTGCATGTGTGTGCCTGTGTATACGTGTGTGCGTGAGTGTGTATGTGTGTGTGTGTGTGTGTATGCATGGGAGTGTGTGTGCGTGGGTACGTGTGTATACGTGTGTGTATGTGTGTGTGTATGCATGGGAGTGTGTTTGTGTGTGTGTATGCATGGGACTGTGTGTGTGCGCATGTGTGCGTATGTATGTGTTGTGTGTGTGTGTGTGTATGTATGTGTATGCATGTGTGTGTGGGTGTGTGTATGTATATATATGTGTGTATGCGTGTGTGTGTGCAAGTGTATGTGTGTGTATGTGTGGGCGTATGTGCGTGTGTGTGTGTGTGCGTGTGTTTGTGTGTGTGTGCATATGTGTGTGTGTATGCGGGAGGTGTGTGTGTGTGTGTGTCTGTGTGCGTGTGTGTCTGTGTGCATATGTATGTGTGTGTGTGTGTGTGTGTGTATATATACAGTATGTGTTGTGCGTGTGTGTATGCGGAAGGTGTGTATGTATGTGTGTGTGTGTGTGTGTGTGTGCGTGTGTGTCTGTGTGCATATGTATGTGTGTGTGTGTGTGTGTGTGTGTGTGTGTGTGTGTGTGTGTGTGTGTGTGTGTGTGTGTGTCTGTGTGCATATGTATGTGTGTGTGTGTGTGTGTGTGCGTGTGTGTCTGTGTGCATATGTATGTGTGTGTGTGTGTGTCTGTGTGCATATGTATGTGTGTGTGTGTATGTGTGTGTGTCTGTGTGCATATGTATGTGTGTGTGTGTGTGTGTGTATATATACAGTATGTGTTGTGTGTGTGTGTGTATGCGGAAGGTGTGTATGTGTGTGTGCTCGCCTGCTCTCTTGTTGTGGCGCCAGTGATGGGGCTGAGAGCATGTGCCAGGAAATCAGGTTACTGACTCGAAATGATTCGCTTACGTAAAGCAGCTAACGCTGCCCTGCAGGCCGTAGATCACTGCCAGCGTAGCATGCGCCGAGTGCATCCATTCAATCACACAGCCTGCGACCGCGGGCGTGTCACAGCACCTTCACGTCCATTAACCGACTGTTGGCGAGTCGCTGACTCTGAGATTCTCTCCGCCTTGTTTATTTAACCTAGGGCACGTCGGCAGGAATGTCGCATCCCTCCAGAGAAAAGTTCTCCGGTCCCTTATGTCCCTAACGGGGACCCTTAGGAGGTTGTGACACATCCTCTAGTCGAGGAAAAGGACGGGGGGGGGGGTCCATGGTAACTTACAGAACCGTAAATCTCACTGTGTAAATAACCGTGTTCGGACCCCCTGCTGGACTGACTGACTGACTGAGGGAACGGTTTAACCGTTTAGGTCAGGGGAAGTGGAGTTCCTGGCATTTTCCGAAAGGGGGCAAAGCCTCCGCTTTAAGCCAATGGCACGTCCATGCCGCTAGGACAGCTGATACATGAGGAATCTGCGCGACTGTCCTGGGGATTGAGTTCAGACCCCACAGCGGAGGCGCTAAACTTCGGCAGCCCTGGACGTGCTCCGTTCTGTGCCCTCCTCTCTCCAGGGCAAGAACACGCATGCACAGTTCTGTGCGTTATTCAGAGCGTGACAGCTCAATAAGAGCCGGTGTGGGTGATAGGTTCATGCGGCCGGCCAAGGCCCCGCCCACATCGATGCTCTGGGGAAAAAAAAAGTTCTGGCTGGAGTGGTTTTAACCCTTTGAGGAGTAGGCTTTTTTTCCTGGAATGTTTTTTTATTTCTTCAAAATTCCAACTCAGTGTTCTAGAACTCTGTTGCTTTCAGTGACCAGTAGTGATTGTGACATCAGCAGTAGAATGTTGTGAGAACTTTATCATCACATATTTGTAGTCTTACACCTTAAAAACAGTGCTTCCAAACATTTCCGGTCAGGCCCCCTTTGGGTAACAGGAAATTTTTTGAAAACCTCCCCCTCTCCCCCCCCCCCCCGACAACTTTGGTTCCGCTCGGATGCTATTTCCTCTTTGGTTTCTAATAGACTTTTTTTTTTTCTTTCACCCCTCACAGCCTGCCCCCCCTACCCCAAAGGGAGCACCCCCCCCCCCCCCCCCCGCTTTGAGGGCCTCTGTCTTAAAGGGTTAAAGGATCCTGCGAGTTGGCTTCGGTCGCCACACC
>CM077292.1:4811599-4839099 GCA_039654925.1 Anguilla pacifica | reverse complement strand
TCCATGCAAGTTTGCATGCGAAACATGTGATTGGTTTTTTCTAGTAGTTGGAACAAATAAGACCTTATTTCCAGTTAAATGTGCCTCTTGGAAGAAAAGCCTGGGGAGCTTGCTCATTCAGTTAAAAAGCCCTCTGTCTCCATGGAAGATTACAGAAAATGTTTTTTTTTCTCCTTCTTCTCCTTCTTCTTTTGTAAAAGGCTTGACTCTGTTTTTCTCAAAATAACTGCAGTGACTAATCCTAAATACCACACTGTCACAATTAATTGACAATGTGCGCCTTTTTAAGTGTGTGCCTTGGCAAAATGTCCCAGCCCATGGAGGTACTAAAAGCCATGAGGCGGAGGTCACGATAATATGGGCATTATAATTAAGCGCGTTCAACTTTCAACACGCAGCATAGGGAATATTCAGTTTCACATCCAGGGCGACCTTCATTATTTTCTTTTATTTTGTTCGATTATACGTTTTCAAGGTGTCTTGCATTCTATAAAGCCGGATATTTTCTGACACGCGTGCGGCGATGCACCTCGGCGCAAGGGGAACAACAACTGCGGCATGTCGCCTCGCAGTAGTCTGAGCACATCCGGAGCACGCATACACACGTCCGTTCAACTTCACAGGGCTCAGGCCGCACAGTCAATTCAAAACAGGAGAGAACAGACACCCAGGAAGCTGATGAAAGACGGAGGTCACGCTGCAGTTTTCAGCAGCCCATAACTAGATCTCTGAACGTATCCGAGCTGCATCTGTATGCACGCATACGGCCATTTTGTTCGGTTTAAATAGTGAAGGGTTTTTCAAACATTTGGAATGTGCACACAAACGACTGGACAATGAAAGAAGGCCGAATTCTTGGTCACAAGTGACTTCCAGAACCACTTTTATGTACCTTATTGAGAAAGAGTCGACTGGCTTAAGTGTCACAGCTGCAGGGGTGCAGAATTGAACAGATTAGCATAAATCCTGGGCACGAGCGTTCCTGTATATAGTTAAAATAGTTATGTGTGTGAGACTACCGCATGGTCAACATGGCTATTCTAAATGAATCCATAGACCTGTATATGTATATGTGTGCATGTGTGTGTGTGGCAGAGAGAGACAGAGAGAGAGAGAGAGAGAGAGAGAGAGAGAGAGGGAGGGGGGAAAGGGATGGTGGTGGAAGATGGATCCAGAATGTGCCATTTGGGTCTGAACATTCTCATGCTCGCACACACTCCCATTGACAGGGTCTCTCCCATTTGCCCCTGTGCTCACTCACATCGTGTTTTTGTCTTTGTCAACCTCTGACTCGGCTTGCTGGAACAGCATTGGTTGCCTTGGCAACATGTTCACATCATGCCATCTCTTTAAAAAAAAAAAAAAAAAAAAAAGATAAATAAATCTGAGAAAAATCCACACATGCTACATGGTGCAAAAGATCGGTTCGGTGTTCGAGAACTGGGTCGCTGTAACCAGTGGATTGTTATGTTTGAATCTGGTTCCCTTGAGCAAGGTTATTAAACTGGATTTTAGTAAATATCCAGCAATATAAAAGGGTTAAATGTATATTCTGTAAATTGGCCTAAATGAGGGTATCCGCTAAGTAAATAAACCTTATGTCTGTGTATATACTAACATAAAGAAAGAAGGAATGGGCATTAAATTGGTGAGTGTCCAACGAATGCATTTGGTTTTAATCCATCTCCTGTCTGTGCACTTATGACCTCTTCTTTTCTCTGGAAACCTTTACTTTTCTATATTCTGAAACAAAAAATTCATTGTTGTACAGTCCAGTAAAACACTGCTGGGGAATACACAAATTAACTAAGTAATTAATATCATAGAATTCAGGGATGCTGTTCAAAATAAAGATTTGTGAGTCATAAAGATTGTGTGCCACATAAACTGCAGACTCATTAATCTCCATGTTCTTTTCCTTTAGATATTCATAATGAAAATGATCCAACCGGACAATTCTTCACTCTCTGTGCAACGGTATTATCTGCAGATCATCTGGCACACTGTATTTTTCCCTTTTGGACAGTGAATCAATTTTTAAACTATTTAAACAGAGACAGCAATAAGAGCAGCGGATCCTTCACACCAGTCCATAATCAATTCAACACTACGCAACTGAGTTTCTTTTTGTTTTGTTGGTGTCACAAATGTCGGTCAGGAAAGGTGAAGGTCACATTAGGCAGGCAAAGAGTTACCGCTTACCGTACTGCACCCACTTATACCTGACGGAGAATCAACGCTTTAGACATGCCTATACAACTCCATCTATAAATGATACAATTATGATAAATCCCAACTTAAGCTGGTTCGTTTTTCTGACTGGAAGACATCCAGGTAATCTTCAGCGTTACTTTCAATGCTCCCATGATATCAACGTGGCAATACAATCATATAAATATATTGGTTTTGTGATCTTAATAACATTATGTATGTGTGTGCCTGTGTGTGTGTGTGTGTGTGTGTGCACGCACACGTGTGGAAATTGCTTTGGATACATTACATGACCAAGAGTACCTGGACACCCTTTTGTCTGGGGCTGTTTTTCATTGTTTGGGCTAGGCTCCTTAATTCCAGTGAAGGCAAATCTTACAGCAAGTACATTCTAGACTATTCTGTGCTTCCAACTTTGTGGCAACTGTTTGGGGAAGGCCCTTTCCCCCTTCAGCATGACGATGCCCCCGGGCACACAGCGAGGTCCATACAGAAATGGTTTTGTTGACATCGGTGTGGAAGAACTTTATTGGCCATCACAGAGCCCTGACCTCAACCCTATCCAACACCTTTGGGATCAATTGGAAAGCCAGCTGCAAGCCAGGCCTAATCACACAATCAGCGCTCAACCACACAAATGCTCCTCTGGCTGAATGGAATAAAATCCCTGCAGCAAAGCTCCAGCATCTAGCATAAAGCCTTCCCAGAAGAGTGGAGGTTGTTATTGCATCAAAGGGTGCACCAACTCCATATTAATGCCCATAATTTTGGATGAGATGTTGAATGTCAGGTGTCCACATATTTCTGCCCATGTAGTGTACAAAAGATTAAACATGCATTGATAACCACATTATTACCACAATAGTACTGAATTCACATGGACAAGTCATCAATAACCTTGGCAACAAGGAAATTGCCCATTCCAGCTCATTGGTTTTGCAGAGTGAGGTTACTTACTTGAACTATGCACAAATAACATCTGTACGCTAAACTATTTTTCAAATAAACTATGGAAGTGAGTGGCAATTCACATATATAATCCCATTGTGAATTAGTGTAAAATGTGTGAGCTATCACTCATGTTAACTTTCTGAGACTGGCCATATGCAATACTGTATTCATGCCATTTTGGTGTACTTTTAACATATCAGCAAATATGAGATCTCGCTGAGATTTTGATTGATGTTGAAAATGTCATTTTAAAACTTACTTCAACGCCTTGCCTCCGTTCTAAGGGACAAACCTCGTCTCGGTTTTAGGAAGACATTTGCAAAATAAATAAATAAATAAATAAACTGTTACTTATTCGTAATTATATCTATATATGAGAGAGCTTTGAACTTAGTGTAAACATCAGTTGCTGGCATTAGCTGACGGGCTCCGTGTGCGCATGTCAGTTCTTGACAAATTAGCAAAGGTCCTTTTGCTAGCAGTTCAAAGTCTCTTGCCTGTGAATGTACTGTTTGTCCGTATTTGTGGGGTCTTCTCTGCGATGTATGAGCTAAATGTCAAACGGAATATAGAAGTGTCGTTTGAAGATGGACTGTTTCGAGGGAAATGATCTTCTCCTTGGGATTTATAATGGATTTCAGACAGGTCGTGTTTATATACAGTTGCTAATGTGAACGTGTCCTTCGTCCCCTCTAAACGTTACCTATCGACTGTACTAGCTAGCTGGTTAGCTAACTAACTACGTCATTGAAATCCTGCACGTATTATGATATGCTATCTTGAAACTTTTTTCAGTCATTTTGAAAACATTAAGTTATACGACAACCTAAAAATATTTATCTTGACCGATAATAATAGGTCGTTTCTAAAGTTTGTCTTTCTTGGAAGTTGCCCAGCGATTTGGCAAGGCAAGGGTAACTTAACTAGGTGCTCAGGCTGTAGCGAATAAGCAGCGCACCCCTTTCCAGTGAGTGTTTGTTTTATTGCAGGCTAACTGGTAGCCGGCTAGCTACATTTCAACTCTAGTCACGCCAGTTTGGTATAATTAGCTAGCGCTAGCGACACTGTCTTCATTAGACAGCGCTAACTTAACTAACGACATATCTTTATTAGGTAGCGGTCAATAAACTCAGTGTTATAGCGAGTGTAATCTGCAATACGCATTGGATTGCCTTACAACATTAAGGCGAAGCACGTTTAGTTAGCTCGCCGCAGTTGCCGTATGTAGCTACTTTGCCAACAAGGTTGTATTATTGTCGGATGAAGTAGCTCTAGCTAACGTTAGCTCTCGAGTTGGCTCTCCGTGGGGCGTGTTCCATCGCTCTAAATCTTGCTGGGGGACGTTCGCTGGCGATTGTAATCAGCTTGGTACATATGCAGATAATGTTTATTCTGTAACTTTAATTATAAGATTTAATGACTAATTGCAGACAGGAATATTGCAGTCGGCTACCTAACCGCATATAGCCAAGTTCCCAGCTATATAATTATTCAGCAACGAAAAGATAGGATATGTCAGTAGCTATGCGATTTATAACTATTTATAAATGTATAACTACTAACTTAGTTCTTCTGCTTAACGTTAGTTATCGCTAATTATTTACAAACAGTTGTTCGCTAGCCGCATATTTGCATTTTTTCCCCCAATATCTAGCTACCAGTAGTAGCGAGATAAGCTAACTTGGGTTGTTTGTTTTAGCAGATAGGCTTGCTACGGTACCTAAAAACCTCGCAACTGTCATTCTTGCTAGCTGGTACTTTACAACAAAATACCATGCGGAAAATTGGATTTCAGTAATTATTGGATGCTAGCTAACGTTAAGGACTTCAGATTTCCAGTTCGGTGAACGCTAGCCAGCTTCGGACTGTGACCGACTCGAGATGACCTAATTATTTCTGCTTTGAAAGAGGTATGTTTGTTTAGCTCCTTTAAAACACATTGCACACAAGCTACATTGTTGCCTTGTCTTCATATGGCGTTGTGTGCGAGTCAAGATATGTGTCGCGATGCGTTTGTTTTGCGGTACGATATAGATTTGTTGTCGATTTAGGAAATAGGCGAGATGGCACGCTGACTAGCCTACGTTAGCCGACAAATTATTAGCTAGCGTGCCCGTAGTTGTCATTTCACCTTGTGTTGTTTTGTGCCAGAGTTTGGCGCAGTGTCGATATGAATTTAAGTATTTTTAAAGGTGTGTCTAAAAATGCAACATTGTTTTTCGGTCACGAATTTTTTTCAATTACGATATAGGACGATAGCTAAGTTAACTGAGTAACAACCCTTCTTGTGTTGTCACGATATAAATATGCGAACGGCGCGATTAAAATGATCTAGCCGTTCAAATAAAGGAATCCCGGTGTACAGTTGCCAGCTATGTCTGTTTAAAACAACTTTCTTGCTTTGAGAGTGCAACTGGTCCGTTTCGTTTAGTCACATGTGGAACTTAGCTAAATGCAGTAGCTGCTCATGACCAACAGGTTGCACCAGTGTGGTGGTATTATAGGCAGCTAGCTAACGTTAGCTAGCACACTTCATGAGGGCAGATCCGGCGTGGTGCACAGATACTAACTACTGCATGAAGCTCCATTTTGTATCATTATGGTGAAATCGCAGGGCAGGTCAGGTACATAAAATGTGCTGCTAGCTAGCTTGCAAGCTGCAAACATGAGACATTCGTAGTCTATTAGCCAAGATAGCGCGCAGGGCCACGGAAACGATGACGCATCATGACGTTAAATGGCTGGACAACCTCTCCTGGCTTCGGTTTAGGGACGAAAATAAGCTTCCACGCGGACTTGGAGAAATCGATGCAAGTGACGTTTTTTGGTGACATTAGCCATATACTTGCAAGGGCATGGTTATGGTTATGCAATTAATGTGTTGGTTTAAAGCAATTTATTATGGAAGCTATATGCATGAAAAATTCAGTTCTAACTAATTTAGGGAAGCGTTATTAACTGAAAATTTGTGTTGTCTGTATGCATGAAAACATTTGATATGTTTTGACAAGTGTCTCAAGGGAAAGCTGTTTACATGGTGCCTTTAGAGAATATACGTATGATAAAATCAATGAATGCGTTGTCGCATAGCAATAAGCGTTTGACTGCTTCGGAGTTACTGCTGAACTTATCTGAACGTTTATGAGTAGTCTAAATATTTTTTTTTTGTCGGAGTCTTGGAAACAGTCTCTAAACGGTGCCGTTGCCGTTTTCGTAGTTGTTTATTTCATATCATTGCGCAAAGCATAAACCTTTTATACCCTGTACGCACTTCTAATTTTCTGTTGTTATGGCACCCTATCGATTTCTAATGCAACACTTGATTCCAGTCTACATGTACTGGTCATACTTACCCAATTTGGCATATTGTGGATGCATACATAGGATCATCTACTGATCAATTATTTCTCAGCAGACAACAACTCGTCCCGTTCTCAGTTAATATTGTTTTAAAGAAAAGATAGCTAAAATAGATGAATATTTCCGAAAAATGGTACGTAAGTATGTTTAAGCACGCGCTTGCCTAATATAATATTATTGCGTAATTCATCTCGCATTCTGTATTTTTGCCCAGTCAACTGCATGTTGATAGAGCGTAGCGATGTAGGCATATAATGCATTCGTTTCGTTATGTGTTTCTTTTCACGCGCTGGGCAGGGGGTGTGCTTCGATCTTTACGTACCTTGTGCTTCTTCATGGTATAGCCTACTTGATCAGCGTTTGGAACAGTACGACTGTTGAGATCACTTGCGTTGTCATGTTCACCAAGGCTACGAAGCACAGTACTTGCGTCTATAAATAGTTGTTTATTTCGAACATACATGCTAAATATGAGTAATGCATAATAATAATAGTAATAATAATAATAATCTCAACAACAATAATAACAATGATAAAAAATAATATCAATAATAATAATACGTTTTTATTATTATTATTATTATTATTATTATTATTATTATTATTATTATTATTGTTGTTGGTTATTTGGAAGTTTTATCTAGTGCTGAGGGGTTCATTTAGTTGCCCCTGGATACAGATTTAAGATGTTAACTTATTGGTAAAATCTATAACCTTTTTATTGCTTGGGATTCATTGGGATCTCCCATTGTTAAAAATGTATCCTGTTTTCAAAATAATGTAGAATGCTAGATTTGATAATTGAAGGCCTAGTGACTGCTGGTATTCGATATTTCAATTTATGAACTGCAAAAAATTGTGGCTGTCAGGGTCGGGTAGTATAATGTCATGGCAAGTTTTATGGTTGTTGTTTTGTATTGTACTGTGCCGTATTGTGTTTTTTTGCTGTGAGCGTTTATACTGCTAATTCTTGGTTGGGGCCCCCTTGAAAAACACTTACCTGAATCCGTGCAACAGAAAGACATAACATTTTCCAAACAAATATTTAATTTGGGCTAAACGTCTTTTTCTAATTTAGTGGCTGCATTTCTGAGAAAGCACTTAGGCCCGCGCAACTAATTCCAGCAGCTGGTTATTTCCTCGAGTTAACTGGAAAATGTATAGTCTGTATTTTTAAAAGGTCAACTTTAGCTTTTTCTAACCTTGAAAGCTACTACATTGTCCTCAGGAGTTTGTTATTCCACTGTTTAGTTTGTTAATTTGCTGCAGAGCCACTGTCCTCTTTTGAATTCCCTTTTAAAAAAAAAAAAAACACAATACTGCGTAGCTTTATTTCTATGGCAACGGCAGTTCGCTGCTATACTGAGTATTCCCCTTTTTTTTTTGTTTTGTAAATCTTCCCCTGCCCCTCCCCTCTCTGTGTGTTCCAACAGGAACCAGACATGGATCGAGCAGGGATGAAGTACAGCAGTAACCAGGACGAGCGGGTCAATTTTGGGAATTCCAACGGCAGAGCGTTCCAGGGGGAGGGCAGCGGCCTGGCGGTCCCGGCGCCGCCTCAGTCCATCCTGGGGGACGTCTCCAACGGCGTGGGCAAGGGCGGGACCCCCCGGGAGGAGCTGACCACGGCCGTGTCGGCCTCCATGGGCCTGTACACCGAGGATCCCGACGGCAAGCCGCTGGGCGTGGGGGGCGGCCCGCAGCTGCAGAAACAGCAGCCTCCGCAGCAGCAGCAGCAGCAGCACGCGCTGGGCTCCTTCTCCCTGGGCGAGAACTTCTCCCTGCTGGAGGCCAGCATCGCGGACCTGAACCGCTGCTCCACCACCGTGGACCCGCTCACGGGCCTCGGGGTGGGCGTGGGCGTGGGCGTGGGCGTGGGCGGCGGCTCGGAACCCTTCCAGCTGAAGATGGAGGGCTTCTCCCCCGCGGGGAAGGACCGGCTGGACATGGAGCCCGAGCCCTTCGGCCAGGCGGGCAAGGAGCAGGACCGGCTCTTCGCCGAGAACAGCCTGGACATCCTGCAGGACCTGGAGCTGCCGGGCTCCCTGACGGACCTCAACGAGTTCTACGTGGGCGACGAGGCCGCCTTCCTGTCCTCGCTGTCCGTGGACGAGGCGCTGATGGGCGACGTCGGCGCGCTCAAGGAAACCAAGCCCGTCGTCAGCGGCAACGGCGGCATCGCCGGCCTGTGCGGCGGCGGCGGCGGTGGCGTGAACGGGTCGGAGCAGCAGCAGGCGCAGCAGCAGGCGGCGCAGGAGGCCGCGGCGGCCGCCGGCCTCCTGCCCGTCATCAAGAAGGAGAAGGACTCCTTCATCCAGCTGTGCACCCCCGGCGTGATCAAGCAGGAGAAGGAGAGCAGGAGCTACTGTCAGATGGGAGGCGCGGACCTCTCCAGCCCGCTGCACTCCCCCATCTCCGTCTGCGGGGTCAGCACCTCCGGCGGCCAGAGCTACCACTACGGAGTCAGCTCGCCGTCCGCCGTGGGCCTGCCGGACCAGAAGCCCGTTTTCGGCCTGTACCCGCCGCTGGGGCCCCCCGCCGCGGACGGCTGGGGCAGAGCCAAGGGCTACGGCGACCCCGCGGACATGGGGCGGGGGGGCGAGCTCGTCTCCGTCTCCCAGGCCTTCCCCGGCGGCTACATCAGGTAAGAGTGCGCTAGCGGCAGCCGCGGTCCCCGTGGAAACGGGGGTTCGATCGATGGGGGAAAAATCCCGCGCAGGAAGTTGGCCTCGCTCTGCTCGAATTGAGCGGTGGTAGCGCTTCCTCCTCGACTTCCATTGAGAAAAGAGAGAGGTACCCGAGTTCCTGTCTTTCACGGTGCATTTGATTGTCGGGGAAACGCGGTTTTGCAATTTTCTCTAGAGAAGCAGTTTCTGTGAGCTAATACATTAGCTAACGCTATCATGAGCTAATAATATCTTCTGGTTGAGGGCGAGTGCGTTTCCGAAAAGGAGAAGCTCACGTGGCCCGTGTCCTCGTGATTTAAGTGGAAGCGTGGATTTGCATATCGCGTTTCTGAAACGTCTCCATGTTGTGCCACTGTTGCAAATTGCCGCTCCGTGGGGCGAAATGTATTTTCTCGTTTTTTGTAACGTGTTGCAAAATACTGCGCAACCTTCATTCCATTTCTCTGAATGGGAGAAGGGTTGTGAAATCGTGTGTGTACACCCCTGGGCATTCACGGCGAAACGTTTCGTCGATATTTCTGCCTGCCGGAAAGTTGCGCCCGACCTTCTCATCAAGTTTCGCGTCGGACAAACGCTTAGCGACAGAACATGCTGAATCTTCTGTGGGCTTGTGCTGTGATGACTAATCAGCAGCTGTACATGTTTGGTGTCGTTTGACCTTTAGAAAATATTGCCAGTGTTGTGCTACTTTCCCTAAAGGACGGGGATGTGGGCTTAATTTGGAGATCCTTGAAGGAAAAAAAAAAGAAAGAAATAAAAAAACAAGGAAAGTTGTGACAGAAACGTGGGAAGATGCATGAGAGGTGAATTATTATCTGGTCCTCGAGGAGCTTTTGAACGTTAGGTCTGAGTGTGAATATGGAAGATTGATCGTGAATGACGCGCGGAGCCGAATCCGCTGGATCCCGGCGGTGGATTGGCTGCGGCCCTCGCCTGTCAGTGCGGCTCGGCTCGGCGAAGGGGCCTGCCTCGTAGCTGGGAGGCCACGTGTACAGATCTGTGCAGATCTGCTGTGGCCCTGCCCCCCCCCCCCCCTCCCCTCACAATTTCGACACAAACACACGGGCGGGTGGACCTCCCCTCTGCACAGAGGCAACACTCCCCCCCCCCCCCCCCCCGGGGTCCTGGAAGCTATGCGCTTTGGCCTGTGCTGCGCTGCGCTGCTGTGAGTTAGGGCCTCGCGCTTGACGACACCGCCACGGGGGTTGCTGTGATAACAACAGCGCTCCGGGTTGGAAGGTTCATACAAGTGATTCACTGTACGATTCTGAAGCGGCACATTCCGGAATGCCTAGCTTAAGAGGCCCTAGCAAGTGCGTTTGGGAGCAGACTAGGACTTTTTTTCTCCCCTTTTTCTTTCTTTTTTTTTTGTTGCTTTTCTGTTGCTGTGCTTCACGCGCGGCAGCAGGTTTATGAGCTAGTCTCAGTCTCTGAACTGGTTGACTGTCTTTAGTTCCGCGGCCGCGCAAACAGTTGTTAACCGCGGTTTGTCTGCGCAAACAAGCTTCCCCTTACGGCGTCGCGGCTGTAGCAGCTTCAGAACGAGAACAGGCAACTGGATCACAATGCTCTCTGTGTCCCGGAGCACATCTTCCCAGTCACAAAAATGGACGCTGGCGACATGTCTTAAGAGTGCACGGGGGAATGCATCGACATTTTTTTTTAAGATTCTGCCCTCCAAAGCATTTCGGAGCTGCCTGCGGGGTGCGCTCGGAGCAAACGTCGAATAGATAATTTTTTTTTTCTTTTGCTCGGTTTCGGAGGGCTGGCACGCGAGCCGTTTGATGTCGTGTGCGCAGCGAGCTTCCGACGCGCGTTTTGTCGGCGCCCGAGATTCGCTGGTTTCGGTGAAATTGGTGCACGCGCGCGTTGGCGCGTCGGCCTGGCAGTGTTTGTTTCACCCGGGGAGACCTCTGAGGCTTTGACATTAAGGCGAGGTGACAGCAGGCGCGAGGGAGCCGCTAGCCCACACGTCGCTTTTCACTGCGGTTCCCCGACTGTTTGGCGGCTGCCTCCAGACCCATTTGTGAACCCCCTTGTGTGGCCTGCGGTTCGCTTCCCTGCGCTTTATGTAATTTGAGATGTGTATATATATATATATAATTTTTCTAACAATTTCTGCGTCTTCCCTGTCTGAATAAAGTAACAAAACAAAAAAAAAAAAACATGTAATTAGTGTAATTTTATCTCACTTGTTAGTGTAAATTTAAAATGCTTTGTAATATACAAAATTCTCCCGGTTAGTGTTTTACATGTTAAGAAATAGCCTAGTTTTTTTAATGTAGCACAAGGACATGCAGTCTAACCACTGGTACCTTCATAGTAATACCCTTTGAGGAATGTTTATGTGTACATTTTCGCACACCGACATTCATATAAAAGGTATTGCAGTATGTAGAGGGTTGTACATATCAGCGATGATCAGTTCATATAATACAGTTCTGTTTTTAACTATCGATAGGCATTACAGATGAACAGCTATGCTACTTCGCTTTTTAATGTGTGCTACCTTTTGCTTATTATGTTCCATCATTCTGCTTTAGCAGTGCGTGTCTCTGCGATGCTGTACGATGGTCACTTAATTGGCGTTCAGTTTCGCCGCCGCAGATTTTCGTGTGTGCTGCGCGACGAGACGGAGTTTGAAGGCGTGACCCTCAGATGCTGTGGCTCGAGGCCAGGGAGAATTTCGTTACGGACAGATTTGTGGCAAAAGAAAAATAACGAGCAGGAAAATAATGACTGTAAGAAAACGCTGAGGAGAGCTCTGTGGATTGGCTTTTTTTTTTCTCCACGGCTGAATAATGAAGGTGGCTATGCTACTTGACATGTAGCATCCATTTTGATTTAATCAGATGGCTTTTTAACTCATCACTTCTAATGCACGATCGATGCCATTTATGAGGAGTGATTTGTCTGGGGCATGAAAGATGGCGGATACTTGTATTTGTGTTGTATTTTTCAGCTTTGTGAACAGGCTGCGGGCCCCGGGGGGGGGGGTCAATGGTCACGCTGGATGTGGCTGCCGTCAGTAAGCGGAAACAAGGTTTTCTTTTGTCAAAGGGCATTCACGTGTCCCCTGATGAACCTCAGCTACCGTGCATCTCTGAATGGGCTGATCGTTGATTACCCGTTTTTTTTTTTTTGTTGTTTGTTTCTATTTCGGAGATGTCCCCTCACCCCCACCCTCCCACCCCAGCCCCTCCCCCCTTTTTGAAATTCTTGCTTGTGTTTAGACTTGTTTCCTAATCTGAGAGCCAGGGGAGTGGAATTTCCTGCCGCGATTCCAATCCTCCCGCTGCTCCAGCGCGAGTCTCCCTCGCACGAGAAATGTCATGGCTCCTCCTCCGTCCGTTTCTCCGTCCGTCCGTCCGTCCGTCCGTCCGGTCGGCCATCTGCCCGCCCGCCCGCCTCCCTCCCTCTCCCCAGATGCCACCACCTGCTGTTGCTTAGTGTCGCCACGGCGATACGGTTGATTGGCAGGGTTCTAGAAGGAATGTTCTTTCTGGCCCCGGCCGGATTGTGGGCGGCTCCCAGGGCTCGGGGGGGGGGAGGGGGGAGGGAGGGGTCGGGCCTTTAGGTCGAGGCGGAGTTTCCCCCCCTTCAGCGTCTGCCAGGATTTACCAAGGAGATCACCCGCTGAGTTTCGTTTTTATCCTGCCTCTTCTGAGCCGACCTTCCGACCCATGTGTGTGTGTGTGTGTGTGTGTGTGTGTGTGTGTGTGCCTGTGTGTGTGTGTGCCTGTGCCTGTGTGTGTGTGTGTGCCTGTGTGTGTGTGTGTGTGTGCCTGTGTGTGTGTGTGTGTGTGCCTGTGTGTGTGTGTGTGTGTGTGCCTGTGTGTGTGTGTGTGCCTGTGTGTGTGTGTGTGTGTGTGTGTGTGTGTGTGTGTGTGTGTGTGTGTGTGTGTGTGAGTGTGTGTGTGTGTGTGTGTGTGTGTGTGTGTGTGCGCGCCTGTGTGTGTGTGTGTGTGTGTGTGTGTGTGTGCGTATGTTTTCTTCCTCCCTGATGAGATCCCCATCCTGAACTCCACAGTTTCAGTGAGGGTACCCCGGGGTTGTCCCCAGGCGATGGAGCGGGGTTTTATTAAACTGTATTTTAGTGTGTAATGTTATTATGTTTGCCCACAGACGCGGTGGCTCTGGAGTAGGGCTTCTCTCCCTGCAGATGGCTGGGAATTGGGTCGTACTGAAAAGCACGGTGGTGCATGCATTCCTCACACCACTGTGAAGCGCCCGGCAAGGGGGGCCTGCCTGCCCCCCCCCCCCTCGTACCCGCCCCCCTACCGCCCCCCCCCTCTGGGATTCCAGTAGGCAGATCAGAATTATGCTGGCTACTGTCCAGTCGCCGCATTTTTATTTTTATTTTTTTGAGAAGAGAAGAATGTGGCAGTTGTTTTTGGGGTGCGTGTTTTTCGTGGGACGGGTAGCGTCTGTCTGCGCTCCTGCCTGCTGTGGGTCCACGGGACGAGCTGTTTGGTCGCTTTTTGGTCTGTTTGGCGTACGTCCAGCAGGAGTGCGGGGAGAAGGCGGGGTGGCGGCGGGGGGGGGGGGGGGGGGTGGAGGCGGGGGGGGTCGCGCGTTTAAGGGGGGCAGTAGCGTTAGAGAGAGAAGCTCGCCTGGAGACGCGGTTCGCGCCTCAGAGCTGATGTCACAGTCACAGGTGTCCACTTTATTGCCTGTAACGGCCCTTTCTAATGGGTGTAAAATACGAGCCTTCGCCCGTTCCCATCGCGCATTTCAGCATGCTTCTCCTCGCTGCAGTTTTACGCCCGTGCATTTCGCGCATTTTCGCAGCTCAGCGGATGTTCCAGTCCCGCTATTACTGCTGTCGTCATTTCCTTTTTTTTTTTGATAACAAACAAAAAAAAAAAAAGAATGTTTTGAAATTAAATTCCAAAGTCCTTGCTCCTGTAGTTAATATTCATAAAGGATGTCAATGCAGCCTGGTTGATTTATGGTTGATATATACATATATATATATATATATATATTTTTTTTTTGTTTAGTTTGTGGTTTGTTGATGAAAGCTGAAAGCACGTTGCTTCAGCACTTCAGGGCTGTTGCGCATTTGTTAAAACCCCGGGGGGGGGGGGGGGGCGCGTGGGAAAAGGGCCGTTTCCTCGCCAGCGGCCTTGCCACATAGCGAGCAGCTGCCCTTCCGGGGCTAACCTGACCCCCCGTCCCGACGCCGGGCCCTGCTGCTCATCGCGCACAGTGCGCGCTGCGCGTGAACGCACGCCGCGGAGGTTCAGGCCGCTGCCTCGCAGCGCAGCATGTAGTTATGGTAACCCGCTAGCGGTCTCTCGCGTCTGCCCCCGCGGTAGAACGCGTCAGTAATCCGCCCGGCGCCCGCTAAGACTGTAAAACGGATCAAAATGGAGGGCGGGCGGGAGTCCGTGTGACGCCTGTGTGCTGTCTGTGCAGGTATAAGGACCTGTGACAGGCTGTCACAATTAATCACATTCATGAGTCACAATTAATTACAAATAACATTTAAAAAAAAAAAAATGTTTTAATGAATGTGGTTACTGCAAACATTCTTAACATTCAGAAGTTCTGATGAGGAATAATGCTTCCATGACACATCTGAGTCACTTAAATATATTCCAGATTATGACAGGATTTCGGTTTAAATAGTGAGGCCAGTGTATCGTGCCAGTATTGAAGTATTGAATTTGGATTGAGGGCACTGTCTAATGAGCCCCTGTCATTTTTTCATTTGGTAAGATCCTTCCCTGGGCTTTGAGAAGGTCGAGAGGGGAGACCTACATTGGGCGATGGGCTTTGTGAGTTACAGGCAGTTAAAAAAAAAAAAAAAAAAAAAAAAACAATAAATGAAACGATAATAAATGCTTCCTGTTAGCCAGTGGAGGTGTCTCAGAGCAGCGTTTCCCAACCCTCTTCCTGCCGCGGCACACTTTTACAAAATCTCGGGGCACACCACTCAGAAGCGAGTGACGTACCGATGTTGATGACGTGTCGACAGTAGGCCTAAAAATGTTCTTTCGGGGTTTCGCTTAATGCATATGCATATTAACTACATTTATTTTGGCCTTTGCGAATGGGATTTGTTCACTTAAGTTTTTTTTAGGTCACTCGAACAATAACATTTTTTAAGGGGTTATTCACACGGCACACCTGACCTCGCCTGTCGGCACACCAGAGTGCCGCGGCACACCGGTTGGGAAACGCCCAGAGTCGCAGAGCATCAGTTATGTCCGATTGGCTGTGGAGCGGCGAAACGCTGCTGTAATGTGTTTAACTTCGCTGTCGCGTTTGTTCTGAACGCAGCAGCTCATTAATGGGGGCAGATTAACGTCTTGGCAGGCGGTGGGTACCCTCGCCGTCATCGATCAGCCTCCTCCTCCTCCTCCTCCTCCTCCTCTGCCTCCGCTCAGCCCGTTCTTCGCAGGAAATGGTGGCGATTTCATAAGCCCACGTAGCCCTGCTGCTTCTCCATTTTGCGAGCTGCTAGGCGTAACTCGATCATCTCCGTTTATAAATAGCCAGATGATGAAGGGGGCGAGATGAATAACTCGAGCGCGTACGGGTCGCTGGAAAACGGGCGTGGCGGGAGCGGGGGCGGGAAGGGCTGGCTGGCGGCCTGCTCTCATCTCTCATCGCGCGGAGGAAGAGGAGCGCGTCTGGGCGCTCCTGCTCGATGTCTGTCCTTTTGAGCAGACTGCGTGGTAGGCCTGCAGCTGAACGTGACTGCAGTGCTTTTGGGGACTCTTGCGGTGCTTTTTGGACACTGGCGGTGTTTTGGGGCACTATTGTGGTGTTTTCAGTCACTCTCGCGGTGTTTTTGGGTACTCTTATGGTGCTTTTGGGCAGTCTTTCAATGCTTTCGGGCACTGTTGTGGTGTTTTTGGTCACTGTTGTGGTGTTTTTGGGCACTGTTGTGGTGTTTTTGGTCACTGTTGTGGTAGTTTTGGGCAGTCTTTCAGTGCTTTCAGGCACTGTTGTGGTGTTTTTGGTCACTGTTGTGGTGCTTTCGGGAGGTCTTGCAGTGTTTTTGGGCGCTCGCTGTGCTTGTACCTGAGCTACAGTAAGTGGGAATGTTCCGTGTGTGTGTGTGTGTGTGTGTGTGTGTGTGTGTGTGGGGGGGGGGGGGGGGGGGGTCATGAGGTACAGAAGGATTTTTGTTCCTTTACCTCTTCCTGCCCTCTTCACATATCTCAGCAGAGTGGTTTTCATATTCAGGGTTCCGAGCGGCTCACTGAGTTCATAGTTCTGAGTTCTGTAAATACGCTGCTTTTGGGGCAGAGTTTGGTGCATTCATTAATGTGCAAGTTTAAAATAAAAAATAAAAAGAAGTGAAAAGCACAGGATCTACAGACTTTTCCATCACTGGTGTGGGTCTGCAGCTGAGATGTTTATCGTTGTTTTAAAAACTTGATCTGAATTGTATTTCGTTGAGGCAGTCAAAAGGGTATGAATTTTATTTTTTTGTTTTGTGTGTTTACCTCAGGTAATGTTATTGACAATGTGTTCTTTCATCAGGTCATGTGATTGGCACTGTGGTGTTTACATCAGGTCATGTGATTGGCACTGTGTGTTTACATCAGGTCATGTGATTGGCACGGTGTGTTTACATGGGGGCATGTGATTGGTACAGTGTGTTTACATGGGGGCATGTGATTGGTACAGTGTGTTTACGTCAGGTTTTGTGATTGGGGGCGTCCTGGGAAAATAAAGGTAAAATAAAATGTGAATACTGTGTGGGTGCCTCCCTCATAATCTGTCAAAAAGAAAAAGAAACTTTATTTAGACACGAAGGAAAGAAGGGCGCGATCCGACACCCTCTCTCTCTCACCACCTTTCCACGGTCCTTTGAACGGTGTGCTGGGTCAAAAGTCACTGAAACCTGCAGGCCGGTGGGACATGGGGAGGCGTGAGCCGTCCGTCTTTGAAACGAGAGGTTTGGTTTCGTAGCGCTGCTCTTTAGCGCCGCGGTGTGCTCTGGCGGGTGGCGGCCGTGTCTGCGGTCCACGGACGGGCGCGTTCGCCCGGCCTCTGTGACCGCAGCGCCTCTGCAGGCAGCTGCAGCAAACGAAAGCGTCTTTAGAGGTGAGCTGGAACCGCTGGTGCGCGCTCGCTGTGCTTCGCCTTGAACACGGCGAAGAAGTGGAAATGGACCTTTGACCTTTGACCTTTGAACTCACGGAAGCGAGCACAAAGCACTGAGATACTAAACGTTTGAAATGACACTTGAGGCGTGTGAAGCAACGGCATAAAGTGGTTTTGGCCACCGCGTTCGATTGATGATCTCGGCGGACGATACTGAGACGGGCTTCAACGCGGCTTTGTGTCGTTTAGTTGTTAATAACGACGAGCTGTTGTTTGATTTGGACTCAGTCGTACCGGGCCTTTGTTTGGCCTCCAGCACGCGGAGGACGCTGGGTTAGCGTTGCTTTAGCGCTCGGCAGTGATTAGCGCGGTCGTCAGGTGCGTGGCAGGACCGCGGGGGTGGGGGGGGGGGGGGGGTAATGAACGCCTCTTCCAGCGGCAGGTGGAAAAGTCGCGGTTTCTCGTTTTTCGCCGGAGCCGGAGAGGTCAGCCCCGTGGGACAATGCGTTTCGCGCCGGTCCGCTAAAGCCCGCGCCGCGGCGAAAACGATTTAGCACGCCTTCGCCAAGAGACGTCCGAGCTAATAGCGCCCTGCCGCTTTACCCAGCGAACGCGGGGGGGGGGGACCGCAAGAACCAGCGTCGCATAAAAAACACGCTGAGCGTCCGGCGCCTGTTTCCGTGCGGCTAAAAAAAATCCACGTCAGGGTCGAATGTGAACTGGAGAAAAGCGTAGCGCGGATCTGTTCACGCGGCTATCGACGTCCGAGTCCATCAGATTAAGAGCGACTTCTCTCTCAAATGAATAATATCACCTGACTCGTGCAGAGCATGGTGCCATTTACTTCCTGTTTTAATGTGGTATCTTTTGGCAAATGGGTGCTTGTCCCGATAGTGCTTGGCAGGAACACGTGACCTTTGTGGCTCATGTTTCGATTTGGAAAAGGTGAATCGTTTTTAAATGATTATTTATATTTGAACCGTTACCACTTTTTTCCCTGGTGCACTCAACGCCACTGCCCGCGGTTTGCAGTTACGCATTGTTTTAAACGGCTGAGTGAATCTGCTGTCGCTTTGAAGCTCGGTCCTGTTTATTTTTCCTCGGTCACGTGGTCGTCTTGAGGTTAGCTTGATTTATGCGGCCCTATAATGTTACATAGTGCTCATCTGCTCTTCATATATACCAGTGCCACATTAGAGGAAGCAGTTACATAAACTTATGATGGCTGCTATTGGAACACAGATATGTGCCTCTGGGTTTATTGTTTGCTTCCACGGGCCGTATTCTGTGGTCTTATTAACAACGGAAGTTGTTTGAGCACTTGCTGATTTTATCTAATCGGTCTGATCATTTGGGCCTGGAATTAAAATTTTGTTGACTCATGTTTTTGTGTTGATACAGAATTATTCACATTTCTAATTAGGCCTACCCGCAGCTTGCATAAAATGAGAACAGCAGGAAATTGCTGCTTGTTGGCTCAGAGTTCCTTCAAACGCTCAACCGTGAACGAGAAAGAGATGTTACGTTTGGTTAAATGGATTCGTAAAACCCTTAACAAATCAATTTGCTCGCCAGCCGGCCACACGAATCCCCTTTGACATTTACCAGGTTCAGGGAGGAATCATTGGGGGGGGGGTGTGTGGAATGCCTGATTGTTGTCTGCACTGATGTAATAAACAGACAATGAAGTAAACAAGGCCTGCAAATGTTCGCTGTGTAGATACACAAAGACACAGATACACACTAAACCAGTCAACCCGTTTGACACTGGTTACAAAAAACTGAAACAGAGAAGGATTAACGAGGGAAAACGCTGTTGTTGCGATTGCGGTGACTTGCACATTGTCACACAAAAAGAAAGAACTTTCTTTGATGAGCTTATTAAATGCAGATGCAGAAATGCAGAGATTTAGTGAAATCCAGAGCATTTTCAACACGGTGAGCTGTGAAGGAAAGCAGAAGATGCACATGTAGGTGTGTGTGGTTTTTTTTGTGCTTATTTTTGGCGATGCTCTTAATTATTTAACGGCTCCGCGACGTGTGGTTCCTATAAGAGCGTTCCCATCGCGCCGAGAGCCGGTCTGGGATTTAATGAGGGTGTCAGACTCGGCAAAGTTCAGCGCCGCAGTGTAACTCTCACCGGTACAGTACGCTCCCCACACACGCACACGCACATACACACACACACAGACACACACACACACACACACACACACACACTCACACAGACACACACACACACGCGCCTACAGACACACACACACACACACACACGCGCCTACAGACACACACACACACACACACACACACACACACACTCACACACACACACACACACACACACACGCGCCTACAGACACACACACACACACACACACACGCGCCTACAGACACACACATACACACACACAGACACACACACACACATACACACGCGCCTACAGACACACACACACACACACACACACACAGGGCGCCCTTCAGCAGCGAATGGGAACAGATGGCGCAGGGCGGCGTGGCGATTTGCATGTGGGTTCAATCGGGGGGCCTCTCTGGTCCGCGGGTTCGAGTGGGCGCGAGCGCGTTCGGCGCGTGCCCTCTGCCCGCTGGGGGTTGGCATCGGGGCACCAGATGAGCGTCTGCAGATAAAAAGCGTCTCTTTCCCACGCTACAGTGTCTACGGAAGCTTCTGGCTTGTTTGGTCATTTCATGATTTTCCATTTCCTTTATTATTTTCTTCAGAAAAAAAAAGAAAAAAAAGGCTTTTCTTTGCACTCGGTGGTGTTGCAGAGCAGTGGTAAACCATGCACCCCACACACACACACACATGCGCACACACACACACACACACCCACCCTCCACACACTCTTATTTTCCACTCATGAGACTCTGACCTTATTGGCCATTTCATTTTCGGTTTTCTGGCTGCAGACGTTTTTGCCTGTCAGTTGGCTGCTTTTCACACTGATTTGACTGGTAGGCTTGATTTGTTTCACCCCCCCCCCCCCCTCGTCTTTCCCTCCCTCCCTGCCCCCCCCCCCTCTCTCCCTCCCTCCCTGCCCCCCCCTTCTCTCCCTCCCTCCCTCCCTGCCCCCCCCCTCCTCTCTCTCTCCCTCCCTGCCCCCCCCTCCTCTCTCTCTCTCCCTCCCTCCCTGCCGCCCCCCCCCTCTCTCTCTCCCTCCCTCCCTGCCCCCCCCCCTCTCCCTGCCCCCTTCTCTGCAAAACCTTCTATTTTTATCGCCCTGGTTGCAAAACCCGTTTGACACAGAATGATTAACTGAACTCTTCACACGGAAGGAGCACCAAACTCCGCTCTGACCTCACTGGTTCGATTCGGGTTTTATCGATTGAGCGAGGTCCAGCCGGGTCCCCCGCCGCCCCGTTCGCCACCGACCGGCCAATGGCAGCGGTCCGGGGGCGCGGCCTAGGCGGCGCGCTTTTAATTTTTTAATTTTTTTTACATTTTTTAATTTTTTTTTTTTTTTTAAATCTCCGCCCACCTGCCTCCCTCCCTCCCTCCTCGACTGCTCAATGATTCTATTCCCGCACTTTGACCGGCAACAGAAAGTCTGAGTAACATTACATCATTTTATTGTCGCGGGCGCTGTGAAAACGTATAATGGGCTTTCGGTTCGGACCGTGGCCCCCCTGCCCTGTCCTGTCCGTGTCCCCTCGGAGAGCCGGACGAGCGGCTTTGCACACACGTCCTCGTGGTCACACGTTCAGATTAGCGCGTGTGCTGCGTTTGTTTTATTTTTATTTGTTTTGTTTATCTGGATTTCTCATGGCACCTGATTTTGTAGGCTGTCTTGCCCAGGCATTAATGGAGTTATATGAATCAGCTGATCCTCGCGAATTTCCTTCTTGTTGTGGCTGGCTTTTTCTCCCCCAAGTACAAACACGTATTAATTACATGTTGTGTTAATTACATTGTCTTTTTACTTCCGGCTGTTTTTTTTCCCGTGTTAAAAAATAATTAAGTGCATTTAGTAGATGAAAATTTAATGGGATTTTGAACCAGCAATTTAGACAGACTGTTTCCCTCTGGTTTTTTTTTCTTGATGCGATCTGAGGGCATAGACGTTTGGGGAAAATAATTTTTTTTTGAAATGCTCATCTGACAACAGAAAAAAAAAAAAACTGCGTCATTGCAGTTGCGCACGAAAGCCTCGTTGTTAAATTATGTTGATATGGAAGTGACGCTTTTGATCCGAATATAGGTCTTACGTGACTGGTGTAGAACATGATGTCACTACAGTCGGTGTCATCAAAGTCAGTAATTAACAGTGAACAAGCCAATCTGCCAAGACAGTCAGCTAGTTAACGCTAGTTTGCTAACTGGCTGACGTTACCTTGCTATAGCTTACTATAGTTACTGATATATCCAGAATGAGAACCGAAGGGTGCCGACCCTTAATATCTCTAATATTAACTAGTGGTTAAATATAATGGGGGTTACATAAATTATTTAAACGAAACATTCGATAAAACAGGAAATACACTGAGCGTATTACACCCGCTTAAGCAAGCTACTTTGTCATTTCTTCGGGATCCTTTCCATCAGCCGTCAGCAGCCCGTCTGCCACCATCTGAGCGGAGCACCGGCTGCTGATTGATTCTTTCCTTCCTGAACCTTGGACGTGAGAACGCGGCGGCGGCGGTGGCGGCGGGCGCTTGGCGGTGCACCTCGGGTGGCGGCGTGCTCACCGCGGCGCCTGAGCGGCAGTCAGAATGAGTGGAGGAGGGAAGGTCGCAGCTCGGTGACCGGGTCAGGAGCTCATGGAGTACCGGTGGAGCTCCTGGGCCCCTGGAGCGGAGAGGGCGGGCCTGCTGGGGTTCGGCGGCATCGAAATAGCCTGAACTCGGAGAGCCTGAACTCCTGGCTGCTGGGAGTCGGGTGTGAGTCAGACGCGTCGCGTGACCTCGTCCCTCCCTCTGCGGGTCTGGCACGGGTGCGAGTTGCTTTGTCCCTGGCATCCTCACTGCAGCTAAAGTACTGTACACGCTGTTACAGGCGCTGAAACAACAAATGTTTTTTCTCCGAAGCCTGAGGAGCCCGTGTCGGAGAATTTCCTCTTTTGAGGGCCTCTCTTTCAGGGTCTCAAACGGGAAGTTACTTTTTTTTGAGGCCCCATGATTTCAACACTTCACACAGTTTATTGTAACTGTCTTAAGGAAGAGACTTCAGAAGAACCCTGTTTCTGTAGTCCCCCCGCCCCCCGCCCCGCCCTCGCCTGCCCCCCCCCCCACCCCCCAAATGAGACAGGAGAGCTGGAACCTGAAACAGTGAACGAATCGGAGGCCAAAGCCATCGCGGGAGCAACTGCCGAACCCGTTCCCGGTTGATTTAAGAGTGAAAATGAACAGTTGTCCCGCGCATGCGGGCCTGTTTTTTTCGGCCTGGGACAGGACTGCCGCACGCAACGCTCTGATCGGCGACGATCGGGCTCGTTTACATGCTGTAAATCTCACCTGTACGTCTCCTCTGAAAAAGTGGACGAATTTGTTTTTTCTTTTTTTTCCCTTTTCTCTATTCTTCTGTGAATTTCACCGTCGACGTGGCAACGGTGATCGTTTTTTTTTTTTGCTGGCAAGGTGGGCTGTTTATTTTATTTACCAATAATGCGCCGCACGTGCTGTTGTGGACCAGCGCGTTACGGGCTCCTATTATCCATGTGTCAGCAGGTATAGCCGTTTTGTATTTTTTTTTCCGTTTGTTTTTTTTTTTTTGTGGGATATCTGGTGCCAGTCGGCTGGAGTCAGTAAACTGTGATTGCGCCCCCTCCGTGTTTCAGCGGCTGTTAGCCGGGCCAGTTATCTCTAGATTTAGACGTGTCGCGTGTTGTTGAGGGGTGTGTGGGGGGGGGGTTGGGTGTTTGGGGGGGGTGTTAGGGGGTGGGTGGGGGGGGGGGGTGAAGAACCGACCAATCACTGCTCTGCTGAAGATAGTGAGGTAAGTGTTTTTCAGCTCCCGGGGACACGCGTCCGGCCGACCGGACCTCCTGCGGGACAGGATCCCCAGACGTGCCGATTGGCCGGCAGTGCCGCGAGGCGCTTTGCGTGCCCTTTGTCAGGGTCTGGCGGTTCATGCTCTCTCTCCGGCGGCTGCTTGTTTTACTCCACTTCAGGCCGCTGGCAACCAAAATGGCAGTGAAATGAGCCGGGCCCCTGGGGGAGGTCCGTGCCTGAGCTGCGCGGCTAGGCGGCTACGCGGCTGGCCGCTGCGTGACCTCTGAGACCGGGAGAGCAGTTTCGCCGTGGCTCAGTTTTTTTTTTTTCGGTTTTAGACGGGCGGAACTGTACTCGTGCGATTAAAAGTAGAGGGCTGTGCAATTATTTTTGCAAATCCGTGTGATTTTTGCGTGCTGACTTCGTTAAATATTTTGGTTCTGTCTCACAGTTGAATCGTGCAGCTTTTTTTTTTTTTTAATTATTTTTTTTAAGATGGCTAGTGTGATCTGTCAAAAGACTGAAGAACTGAAATAGTCTTTACAAATAGGCCTACAACTCTTCTGTATCCCATCCTGACTCTGATGAAAAATGGGCAATTTTGGTTTAAATAACGATTCAGATTTTTATTTGCGAAAACCATTTCAAATATTGAATTCAAATCCAGTCAATTAATTTCATATAATTTAGTTGATGCTAAAAAATAACAGAGATGGCAACATGGTCAGCCAAGTGTTGAATACAATTCTGGGAGGTTTGCATTTCATATGATGAAAATGAGTAAAATTTTAATTGTATTCTTTAAGAGTTAGTGGCTAATTATTTATATTTGTCTATGGTAGCTGCCTCCAGTAAGGTTGTTTTTGGGAAAAGGAAAAAGAAAAAAGATTTAATTAAGTCGTTTTTAAAAATAGCGTGTGGGTAATTTTTTTTTAATGCTTTTTTTTTTTGTTTCAGTGACTCAGCTGCTTTTAATTCTTTGAAGAGTGGGTTTTTTTCTTTAGAAATGCTTCTTTCACTATTCAGTCAGTGTTCTAGAACTCCACCGCTTTCTATTGCCAGCAGTGATTGTTGCATCAGCATTAAAATGTTCAGTCGAGAACATTCTAATCAGGACTTTGTGTTTATTCCACGTGGGCTCTGAGCGTGGTATCACTGATTAACCACAGCCTGATAATGCTGGTCTGGGTGAGAATGGCAGACTGCTATCGGACCCGGACCGACCCCAGACGTCATCGCGCTGGCTGGATGCCCTCATAGGCTGTAATGCAGCCTAATTACTTTGAGATTAATTGCAGCTCTGTGGGCAAGATTATGCTGTATCACATTGCCAACACCTCAGTTTATATGTAGGTTTTGTCCTTGGAATCGAAGCGAAATTTACCCAGCTAAATTAACTGGTTTTTCGGTGCACGTAGGAATTGTATCGGAAAGCGAAACGGAAAAACATTATTAAAACCGCGGTTGTTGCATTTCTTTCTACCAGTTCAGCGCTAACGGCCGGTCTCATTTCACTGTCGCCAAGTGCAGCGAAGGTTTCCTGGGTCTCCCGGGCGCAGGGTCGTCTTCCCTGGCTGACTCTAAACAGGCGCGAGTTTGCGGCGTCTTTAGATCACAACTGAGCGGCCGTCTCTTTAACCAGCTGCGAGTTTGCGGCGGCTTTAGATCACAGCTGCGCGGCCGTCTCTTTAGCAACCGCGAGCTGGCCGCGGCTCCAGCACCAGCGCGCGGTCTCTGCTGCTGTCAGCTGCGGCGGGTATTGAAGCTGACGTCAGGAATGTTTGCATTTCCCTTTTCCTTGTTTCCCCCCCCCCCCCCCCCCCCCCCCCAGATGGTAATCGCCATCGAGATTTCCCCTGGTTTAAAAGGGCACCGTATTCAACAGTTCTTGAACGCGCGCTAGCACTGAAAATAATTAAGGGGCGTCACGTGGCTTCCAAACCAGTCTGACTGTACAGTACATACGTACAGGATACAGTGGCACCTGCGTTATTTGCACTGGCTAGAAACAGGTTTGTGGAAGACATTCCGGTTTTCCCTTTGCCAAATTTTTGTACGGAGAGTAAGCTTGGCAGCCATAAACGGTCCAAGAAGGTTGCAAGAACACAGCAGCGCTGTGGGCTAGGGTCATCACAAATCAACATTAATCCAAGTTACAAAATGATTCTTTTTAAAGTCTCCAATATCTGCAAGCCTCCAGGACAGTACATACACCCAGGTGCTGCTTTGATAGTAGTGATCCCCCCCCCCCCCCCCAGAAAAAAAAAAGATAACATGAAGTTCAATTCAATTTCAGTTCAACTTTATTTGCTTAGAGCTTTGTGCAAAGGTCATTGTCATAAAGCAGCTTTGCAGAGATCTGGGCCTGAACCCCCCCCCCCCTCCCCCCAGGAGCAGGCCTGGGGTGGCCGTGGCAGGGAAACAAACTCGCTGGCTGGTAACAGGAAGAAGCCGTGAGCAGAACCTGACTCAGAGGAGAGAGCCCATCTGCTGCAGCCTGGCACCGGTTAAGTGGGGGAAAAAAAAGGCTGATTACGAAATGCATGCATAATAAACAGTAAAATAAATGACGGTACATAAATGTCAATGTGCGTGGGTAATTAAAGCCGCGCAAAGATGACTCAGATCATGATGTCATTATGGGAGATGGGCTGGAAAGCCCGTGAGTGCCGTCGTCAGGCAGGGAGAACCGGCAGGAGCTGGAGCTGAACCGGCTGTGTCTGGAGGAGGGAGCTCAGTCAGTCTGGGGGAGGGAGCTCAGTCAGTCTGGGGGAGGGAGCTCAGTCTGTCTGGAGGAGGGAGCTCAGTCAGTCTGGAGGAGGGAGCTCAGTCAGTCTGGGGGAGGGAGCTCAGTCAGTCTGGGGGAGGGAGCTCAGTCTGTCTGGAGGAGGGAGCTCAGTCTGGAGGAGGGAGCTCAGTCAGTCTGGAGGAGGGAGCTCAGTCTGTCTGGAGGAGGGAGCTCAGTCTGTCTGGGGGAGGGAGCTCAGTCAGTCTGGGGGAGGGAGCTCAGTCAGTCTGGAGGAGGGAGCTCAGTCAGTCTGGAGGAGGGAGCTCAGTCAGTCTGGGGGAGGGAGCTCAGTCAGTCTGGAGGAGGGAGCTCAGTCAGTCTGGGGGAGGGAGCTCAGTCAGTCTGGAGGAGGGAGCTCAGTCTGTCTGGGGGAGGGAGCTCAGTCTGTCTGGAGGAGGGAGCTCAGTCAGTCTGGAGGAGGGAGCTCAGTCTGTCTGGGGGAGGGAGCTCAGTCAGTCTGGAGGAGGGAGCTCAGTCTGTCTGGAGGAGGGAGCTCAGTCACTCTGGAGGAGGGAGCTCAGTCAGTCTGTTGGAGGGAGCTCAGTCTGGAGGAGGTGGTTCTCTCAGTCTGTTGGAAGGAGCTCAGTCTGGAGGAGGTGGTTCTCTCAGTCTGTTGGAGGGAGCTCAGTCAGTCTGGGTGAGGCCTCGTCGGTAGGAGGCTCAGTCAGTCCAGAGGAGATGGTTCAGTCAGTCCAGAGGAGGAGGCTCAGTCAGTCTGGAGAAGGAGATGCAGTCGGTCTGTAGGAGGCTCATTCTGTCTGTAAGAAGCTCAGTCAGTCTGGAGGTGGCTCAGTCGGTCTGTCGAGCGCCTAGTTGGTCTGTGGGAGGGAGCTCAGTCTGGAGGAGACTCAGTCTGTAGAAGGCTCAGTCGGTCTGTACGAGACTCAGTCAGTCTGGAGGAGGAGGCTCAGTCTGGAGGAGGCTCAGTTGGTGGAGCTGGAGCTAAGGAAAAAGCCGCTGGCAGAATAAAGCAAATGATGTAAATATTTCAGTGTAAGTGAAAATTATGGTTAGGTAATAATGACAGTTAATTTAAGAGATTTGTTTTTTTGCTTTTTTCCCCATTCAGTATTATGCAAGGACATTTTTTTTCCTGTTCAGCGTCAAGTAAGCATAATAAATATCTTTTACAAGAGGGAAATGATATTCGTTCCAGGTGTCAAAATGAAAAGAATGTTTATAAATTTTCTTGCGGACGCAGGAAAAAAAAAAAAAAAAACTATTTATTGATGGTGAATGCTGCTTGAAGCATTAGCACTAGCCCTGTGTAATCTGAGCCTGTACTTACTGAAGTATAAGTACTCACTGTACAAGGGACGGGGGGGGGGGGGGGGGGGGGGGGCTACCTCCACATTTAGTCTACTTATCGCCTGTGTCTAAAAATGGCCGCGTGCAGACAGGTTGACCCAAACATCGGCAGTCCAGGCCTAATTTGTGCCGGTCCCAAGGCGCCCGTCTTCGTTCGACCGAAAATTCGCAATTCGCCG
>CM077292.1:4804099-4806599 GCA_039654925.1 Anguilla pacifica | reverse complement strand
CGAGGCTCTGTGTGAGCGAGGTTTGCGTGAGCGAGGCTCTGTGTGAGCGAGGCTCTGTGTGAGCGAGGCTCTGCGTGAGCGAGGCTCTGCGTGAGCGAGGCTCTGGGTGAGCGAGGGTTTGGGTGAGCGAGGCTCTGCGTGAGCGAGGCTTTGGGTGAGCGAGGCTCTGCGTGAGCGAGGCTCTGCGTGAGCGAGGCTTTGGGTGAGCGAGGCTCTGTGTGAGCGAGGCTCTGTGTGAGCGAGGCTCCGCGTGAGCGAGGCTCCGCGTGAGCGAGGCTCCGTGTGAGCGAGGCTCTGCGTGAGCGAGGTTTGCGTGAGCGAGGCTCTGCGTGAGCGAGGTTAGCGTGAGCGAGGTTTGCGTGAGCGAGGGTTGTCGTGCGTTTTCAGGGCTGAAAGCGCTCTGTCTAAGGAAGTGCAGAGAACGCAGGGGGGTGGATTAATAAGCTGTGAAGCTTCGGTTTCTTCAAGCTTTTTGTTCAAGCGTTTTGTCAGATTTTTTTTTTTCTGTCGCCTTTTGTCACCGGTTACAACAGCACTTCAGCCCGTCTTGGTAGCGCAGATAAGTCTGTCTGTTCCGTAAGAGAGTCAATAAATCAAAATATCTAAATCTCTGCCAGCCCATCTGTTTCTCAGTGTAGGACGCAGACCGTTCATTCCATGCCTGTTGAAGACAATTAGAAGACAAATTTGAAATGATTCAAGAAGTTGAACGGATCAAAGTGTAGCGGGGAGCAGTTTAATCTCCAGGGGATTGAGATTGATGTGTGTGTAGCACCCCAGTGATGGGTTCTGACTGTGACTCTTACTAAAACTGGAAATCCAGGCCTGTTTTTTTCTGGATTAAAGGAAAGGTTTGGCAGGAGTACTCTAGTGATGAGGTCTGACTGTGACTCTTGGTAAAGCTGCCTCCAGTGTGGGGTATGACTGTGACTCTGACTGTGGGGTATGACTGTGACTCTTGGTAAAGCTGCCTCCAGTGTGGGGTATGACTGTGACTCTGACTGTGGGGTATGACTGTGACTCTTAGTAAAGCTGCCTCCACTGTGGGGTATGACTGTGACTCTGACTGTGGGGTATGACTGTGACTCTTAGCAAAGCTGTCTCCACTGTGGGGTTTGACTGTGACTCTGACTGTGGGGTATGACTGACTCTTAGTAAAGCTGACTCCAGTGTGGGGTATGACTGTGACTGACTGTGGGGTATGACTGTGACTCTTAGTAAAGCTGACTCCAGTGTGGGGTATGACTGTGACTGACTGTGGGGTATGACTGTGACTCTTAGTAAAGCTGACTCCAGTGTGGGGTATGACTGTGACTCTTAGTAAAGCTGACTCCAGTGTGGGGTATGACTGTGACTCTGACTGTGGGGTATGACTGTGACTCTTAGTAAAGCTGCCTCCAGTGTGGGGTATGACTGTGACTCTGACTGTGGGGTATGACTGTGACTCTTAGTAAAGCTGACTCCAGTGTGGGGTATGACTGTGACTCTGACTGTGGGGTATGACTGTGACTCTTATTAAAGCTGACTCCAGTGTGGGGTATGACTGTGACTCTTATTAAAGCTGCCTCCAGTGTGGGGTATGACTGTGACTCTGACTGTGGGGTATGACTGTGACTCTGACTGTGGGGTATGACTGTGACTCTTAGTAAAGCTGACTCCAGTGTGGGGTATGACTGTGACTCTGACTGTGGGGTATGACTGTGACTCTTAGTAAAGCTGACTCCAGTGTGGGGTATGACTGTGACTCTGACTGTGGGGTATGACTGTGACTCTTATTAAAGCTGACTCCAGTGTGGGGTATGACTGTGACTCTGACTGTGGGGTATGACTGTGACTCTTAGTAAAGCTGACTCCAGTGTGGGGTATGACTGTGACTCTGACTGTGGGGTATGACTGTGACTCTTATTAAAGCTGACTCCAGTGTGGGGTATGACTGTGACTCTTATTAAAGCTGCCTCCAGTGTGGGGTATGACTGTGACTCTGACTGTGGGGTATGACTGTGACTCTGACTGTGGGGTATGACTGTGACTCTTAGTAAAGCTGACTCCAGTGTGGGGTATGACTGTGACTCTGACTGTGGGGTATGACTGTGACTCTTAGTAAAGCTGACTCCAGTGTGGGGTATGACTGTGACTCTGACTGTGGGGTATGACTGTGACTCTTATTTAAGCGGGCGCTCCGGGCCTGTTTTTTCCACCTATCGGAGGCAGCCGTTCCCTCCGGCGGCTCTCATTGGCCGACGGGCGGCAGGCGGCTTTACTGTAAATTGGGCGGCGTGCCAGCTGGACGGCTTCTCTTCGCCCCAGAGCTCCCGAAATTCCTCCCCTTCCCCTCGGCTGGGGATTCGGCTCCTCCCCCGTGGTAAATTCGGGCCGGCCTCGCGGGCCGGGCGCTCCCCTTTCGTGGGGTTTTGTCAGACCGAACGGCATGCGCTGGAAAGCTGCGCACGCGAACGCAGGACGCGTCACAGCCTGGCGCAGTCAGGGCTGCGCGTGCATG
>CM077292.1:4739099-4796599 GCA_039654925.1 Anguilla pacifica | reverse complement strand
CTAACTCTCTCCCTTCCTCATTCTCTCTCCCTCTCTCTCTCTCTCTCTCTCTCTGTGCCTGTCAGAATCAGGTTCTGTTTACAGTGGCTCTGGATCCCCCTCAGTCAGCAGAATTGTGGAGGGGTATGTAAAGTAAATCATGCTACGCCTGTGAGCGCGGTGCGTAACGCTCAGCTCTCCCGCCGTCCCCCCCCCCCTCGCCCACGCCCCCCCCCCCCCCCCCCCCCAACGGCAGCATAGGGACCGCTGCTACTGCCTGAGGCTCCTCCGCTTCCTCTTTTCCCGGTTCATGGCCGTTTCCATTCTGCGTTGGGTATAAATGAAAAGGTGCTTTATAGACGTAGCCGTCTACACACAGCCCTCGCTCAGAACTGACTGAGTATTGAGCGAGTGTGGACATAAACAGCACGACGACTCCTCTGATAAACTTGCAGTAAATATCTGCAGTCTGCACAAAGCATGCATATATATATATATACACAGACACACACACACACACACACACATATGCACTCACATGTACATATACCTATATATGTATACGCATATATACTTATCTATATATACACACATATATACTTATATCTATATATATGTACAATGCATACACACTCACCGGCCACTTTATTAGGTACACTTTGCTCATACCGGGTTGGCTTCTGCTGCTGTAGTCCATCTGCAAGGCATTTTCGCCCAGAGAACTGCCGCTCACTGGATATTTTCTCTATTTCGGACCACTCTCTGTAAACCCTGGAGATGGTTGTGCGTGAAAATCCCAGTAGATCCCAGTAGTTTCTGAAATACTCAAACCAACCCGTCTGGCACCAACAACCATGCCACGTTCAAAGTCACTTAAATCACCTTTATTCCCCATGCTGGTGCTTGGTTTGAACTTCAGCAGATCGTCTTGACCATGCCTAAATGCATTGAGTTGCTGCCACGTGATTGGCTGATTGGATATTTGCGTCAACATGCAGTTGAACAGGTGTACCTAATAAAGTGGCCGGTGGGTGTATATGTCTGTGTGTATGTAAGTGTTTTGTAAAAACAGGTGTTCTGTAGTTATGTATGCTTTCCAAGAACTAAAGGAAGGAAAAAAAAAAACTTGTGGTTCTGAAGCTGTTCCTTAGTGGCCTCTAATGCTCTTAACGTTGTGCAGACCTGTACGCTCTTCTGCTTACCAGGGCCTACATTTCCCATGGTGCAATTCTGCCATGATCCAACGGCCACAAAATGGACTGTGCTTTGTCAGGTTGCCCAAGTTTTGTTTTGCTTTTGTGCCATAAGTCTCATTAGTATGTTGAAATTGGAGGGGGAGTTTATGCTGTTATTTTTATTGCCTTGCCCAACGTTCTGTTATCCTTCAGATTAAGAGAACAGTGATTCAGGTCTGGGTTTGTCACAAGTGGAATACATTTCTCATCTTTATTTTTTTGTGTTGTAGAAATCTTATCAGAATGTGTTAATAAGAACAATTGCCCTTGTTGTCACTGCAAAAACGACTTGTGTTCTCAGTTGACCTAGCCTACGTGTGGTTAAATTAAGGGTTTATTTATTTATTTATTTTTTTTAAATCGGGGTCGAATATCTAGGCCCAATGAGACTTGTTATTTATGAAGGCTCACGTCTCTACAGGTAATTAATGCAGACATGAATCATTTTACATAGCGAGTACTAAGTAATACAGATCTTAAAAAAAAAATAATCTTTTTAGAACTGCTTGAGTTGTGAAATGCTCGCACCCCCTGAGCTGAAATGCCGAGTCACTGTACAGCAGCGCTGTAAATTTGCACCCGAGGCACTTCGCGCCGAACGTGGGAGGAAGTCGCGGCTTATCAGTCTCTCCCCCCCCCCCCCCAAAGTTTAAGCATGGCAGCACTCCAAGAATTTTCGTAAAATGACTCTTTTTCTCGCTCAGGCACGTAGTCGCGCCCGCAGAGCGGGCCGAGAGGCTGCGGCCGGGTTCTCGGGACTTCCGGGCTCCCGTGACGCGCCCGCTGCTCCCCCTTTTTCCCCCCGCTTCTGTTTCGGCTCGGGGTGCTCATCCCGTCCAGCGGGACGGGCCGATGGAGTTGCGTACGTTTAAAAAAAAAAAAAAAAAAAAAAAAAAATCATTTTCCCAGTTCCCTTTTGTGTTATTAATACAAACCTCTTATTTCATTTCTGATTGGTGGACCCTGAAGATCAGCAGTGAGCCCAGCGAAGGAAACTTAAGTTTTTCTTCACCTGACCACTGTGGCTGGTACATCCCAGAATTCAGCAGCCAATTTTCAGTTTTACCCACAACTAGATGCTTAGAATGGAACAGGTTATCTGCCAAAGCAACTGATGGACTAGACCAGGGCTACCAAACCCTGTTCTTGGAGATCTACCATCCTGTTGGTTTTCCTTTCAACCCTAATTTTGCTAATTTGACGCTACTAATTAGCAGCTCAACAAGATCTCTTGCTGATAAATGAGGTGTGCTTTTGTTAGGGTTTGAGTGAGAACCTACAGGATGGTAGATCTTTAGGAACAGGGATGGGTAACCTTGGTCTAGCTGTTGAATGAGGTTTGTTTTTGTTAGTGTTGGAGTGAAAACGTACAGGATGATAGATCTCCAGGAACTGGGTTGGGCAGCCCTGCTCTAGCTGTTGAACGAGGTGTGCTTTGTTAGGGTTGGAGTGAAGACCTACAGGACTGTCGATCTTCTGGAACCCGGGTTGGTTACCACTGGAGTAGACAAGCTTTCCAGTCACAGATTTTTTTTTAAAATGTCCCCGCATTTGGCTGGTGGCTGGTGTTGTGACTTCGCACCCTTGGTGGAGCCCTGACCAGTCTGCCTGCAGCGTGGTGCGGCGAGACTGTGGGCGGCTCTCCCTAACCGGGGGCCTGGCCCCCCCCCCCCCCCCGCCTCACACGGCCGGCCGGCGGTGATGACCAGCGGCGCCGGGGAGCCGCCGACGTGCCGAATTACCGGTAACGGGCCGGTCGCTCGCGGGGCCGACGAACCCGGTGCTCCTGACCGCCGCCGCTCGTTTGTCTGTTTCAGCGGTAAAGAGATGTCGGAGGTTTGGGGGGGGGGGGGGGGGGTGGGGGGGGCAAATCGGATCAGCGGGGGCGCAAATCGAGATTTACCGCGTCGGAAACCGTGAAACGTTTATGCCGCTGGCTGGGTCCAGACGTCACATGACCTCGTGGACGGGGGGGGTGGCCAACGCGACGCTCTCCTGTTACTCTGACGCTGAATTCGGCAGGGTGCCAGCCGTTATTGTCTAGTCTAGCGCAACGAAATAAATAAATAAATAAGTAAAATTACGTACCTGCATTTGGCTAATGGTTACCTGGCGGGTTTTCAGCTTTTTTGTTTTTTTTTTCTTTCTGTATCAACTCTAATTCTGTCGCCAGAGAGATCTGTCCCTCTGTTACAGTCATAATTATCGAATAAGTGCCCGTCGATGCTGCGGAAGAAGGAAAAAACAGGAGCGATGGACTGAAACCCTGTTGCATAAATGCTTTTAATGAAGGAGTCATTAGGTTGGGCTGAAGCGGTAAAAGGATTTTGATTAGTTACTTCCTGAAACGGCGCATTAGGGCATCGGGCTTGCGAGCGCCGTTCTGGATCCAAAGAGCACAAATACAACTAAAGATGGCCGAGCCCATTGGTGTTTTCAAAAATAAAATTAAAAATTTTTTTTAAATTGAGAAATTTTTTAGTGCAGTAAGAACATGGCTCATTTGTGTAAGTGTTAAGGGCATATATAGTACACTTTCTGGGCTTTTCAGATATTAGCTCCATTTCAGTTTTAGCTCATGTTTTCTGTTGGCCCAGAAATTCTTTGACGTGCAATGAAGGTTTTTTTTAAGATTTTTTTTTTTTTTTTGCAGATGATTCTGTATGGTGTTTTTTTTTTTTTTTTTTTTTCCGGTGGTTGTTGTTTGTGGTCTGAAGTGAGAAGATGCACTTGGGGTAACTCCAGGGCAGCCTGTACTCTGTGTTCCCAGAGGCTGCACATTTGAACAGGGCTTAATTTAATGGTGCTTATTCACAACTCTAAACCAAAATGTTTTTATTCTGCGCCGGTTCTTCTCTCCTTGGACCCAGTGGTGTCAGGAAGTGGTTCCCGTTGGAGTTTCTTGAAATGTATTTTCTTTCCCGAGTCCAAAAAAGCCGCCAAAAAACCACAGACCAGCAGTTATCTGCCGGCCAAGGGGCTGTCCATTCAACGCTCTGTGCTCCGTAAATCTTGAGCTTGAAGGGGACCGTTCATCCAAAATCAACGTGAATGTGCCGTCGTGTTTCGATACGATGTTCTGCGTCCATCGGTGGAGACGATGACGCCAAATGGGGGTGTGTTTGTATTGGTGGTAAATGCAGGTTAGCGTACCTGTGAAAACAGCCCGGTTAGAACACGTTGCGGTTTCGCCTTTGACTTCCTGTCTGTTACTGTTCTGGTTTCGTCGAGTGCTCCTTGTGCATTAGGTCATGGTTTTATGGTTTGTGTGGACCTCAAGATGAGTAGCTGGTGCGTGTGCAACGGCTAACGGGGATGCAGACGTACAAACAAGGGATCGGAAAGAAAGTGATGAATCATTTCTCAGAAACAGAAGTTTGACATGCCCACAAATAGCCTGTTTTCCTGTGGTACGCATGTGTGACACAAACGTCCGTTAAATAATACTACTTTCAGAATACCTTGTCATTCAATAAATGATTAATGTTATTTACTTAAAAATGTGACCCAACCAGAAGGTTCCAGAAAGTATGTGGTAGTATATTTTTAATGATATGCTGCAGAAGATCTTTGTCTTCAGAAAGTGGGATTTGTCATTTTATCCAAATCTCATTTTCAAGATTTGATTGATTGATTTTTTTGTACAGGAATGTGTTCCTCATAACCCAAGTTTAGCTTCTCAGTACTTAAAAATTGATGCAGAGTTGTGGAAATCTTGACTTTTATCGCTGGAAAATATTGAATTGCAAAAAAAGGTGAATACCTTCAGATAAGCCATTTATAGAAAGTGATTAAAAGGAAATAAAAAATATATTTTAGTGTATTTTGTACTTTCTTTTACTCTACACATTTATTAATGTATTCATGGAAGGTGCTCTTCATTTGAGAAACGTTCACATGCTATATCTCAAGGAAGGGGACAAGATGTCACGAGCTGTTCATAGCTCTTGAGAGTGACTTTGTGAAAAGCACTGGAGGCAAAAGGTGTGTTCCGTCCGTTTCTGGAACACAAATACGAAACCCTTCGGAAAATGTCATCAGTGCCACTCGTGATGGTCAGTGACGGAGACCCAGTCATCGTGTGGTGGTGCTGGGTAGGAGGTGTTGAGTAGGTGGTGTTGGGTGCGGCTGAGTTTCAGTGGTTGCGATGGGTGCGTGGGGTATCTGCTAACTAGCAAAGCTGAATGAAATGATGGTGAATTTAAGACTTTTAATCGCCTCTCTTTTACATTGAGTCTCTCTGGAGTCTTTACAAGAGCTTGTTGCATCTTTAACCTCTTAGCGCACACCCCCTAGTGGTCGGCACGCCCGCGTGCCTACCTTACTAAACTCAAACATTCGGTGCTACTGCAAACAAAGTGTGAGTTAAAAACAGAAACGCGTTGTTTTAGTTTCATTAGTAGACGATACACGACAACTATGCCGAAAACGGAGTTTCGCAGCCCCACCATTGTCGCTCTGGTCGTTCATTTAACACGCACCCCCTCCCTGCAGTCTCATCTAAAAAACACCCCCCACCCTTGGCATAATGGACAATATTGTCTATCTTGGCATTCATAAAAATATTCTTTCACCACTAAAAAATCATATTCCGTCATAGCAACAAGATAAACCCGACAATAGCCCTAAGATATGCCTATACAGCAGGGAAAACGCTGCTCGCTGAATAAGGAAATAAACGAGAAAAAGTTTTTAAAAATGATACCATGTCATTCTACAGTCAATATCTGGGACTAAATGTTGAATAAATATAAAACCTTACTGTTGGTTTTACGTGTATAGATGTCCCTTTTGAGACTGCGTGGTCATATATTGTCTTGGACAATCAGTTTGGGAAATATACGCGCATCTGTGAGGCCTGGGTATCTTCCAAAATAGCTGCGCGTAATACCACACCTGTTGTTTACGGCGTCGTCGCCCTTTTTAGTACAGTCTGGCTTGATTGACAATTCATTTATTCAGTAGGTGAGAGTATGAGCTTTCTAACGATGTATAACATGTCTAATTCTGCTTTTGGAATAGCGTTTTATAGGTCAGCGTAACAGAAAATATTCTTAGCATCGCATTCACTTGCGCATTCACTCTATGTTAGCATAAAAATACGTTGCACCTAACGAAAGGTGGTCAACGATATTTCGTAATTTCTTGGAAAATACTATTATTATTGAGGACTTCTGGACATAGCTAAGCCATATGTTTGCTGATAGACCTAGCTAACATCGTTTTCTGGAGCAAAACAGAAGAGAATAGGACAATATCATTGATACTGTCTCTGTCTCCATCTACTGAACACAGAGGAGATTTCATCATTGCTATGCTCGTATTACTGCTCAAAATATTTCGGTTATATACGTTATTTTTGAAATTGAGTATTTTTAAATAGGTTAGTGGTGTTATATGATGTGAATATTTCACACTGTAAATGTAAGCTTTAGATGATAGTGTAATAGTTTTTGTGAAGCATACAACAGTGATGACGTCAGAGTTGGAACATTGCCAAAACGTGATGGACGGTCGAAAATTGTTTTCATGGTGTCCTGTCCTCATACAAGAAAACATACGAGAGTACAGAGTATAGAAATACACACGAGTTAATTATTACACATTTAGGTACTGTACTGCATTGTGTGACAATATTTTTGCATTATTTTTTTAAATCTGATAGCAATGTTTCATCTTAAACCTTCATAAGGAGCTCATTTATATGCTTTATAATGGAGAAAAAGCATTTTATTCAATTTTGGAGAGATTTTGGATATGTTCCTGGACACCTAGCTATTTTAGACCACTGTACTGAATGAAAGCTTGTAATTTCCATTTGAAAATTATGCAACAGTGATTTTCTTGAGTCAAAACAATTGATTTGTAGTGAAATACGTGAATATGTTGTGATTTACAACAATGCATAGTTTAGACATTTTGGATAGATTTGGAGACGCTGGGTACACTGCTTAGTTTTTGCTTCATACATCTATAGTAGTTCTACATATCCATCCTTAGATTTTATGAACTTGTGGTCAAGAAGTTTTTGATCTAGCACAGGTGTAGTTTAACCTCCTGTATATGTGCAATCTCTCAGTATTTCACTGCAAACTTAAAAAGTGCAAATTTATTTTTGATTTTTTGTCAAAACAATTGCATTTGTGGCAGTTTATTTCTTCCAAAATTATGAATATAAACTAATCTGCATTAGTATTGTAAATTGTACAAATGTCTTGCTTCATTTAAGCCATTTTTCAAGTCTCTGTGGTGTTCACATCTGGCGTTATAAAGCTTTAAATAAGGTACCCCCTAAATGGGCAAGGATTGGCAAGATTTGGCTTGTGCCTTAAGGGGTTAAAAATAAAAATAAATAAATAAGCCCTACTCTGTTTTGTCTTGGTATCCATCTTCAGTATTTTTGACTCGCCGGATCAGGTGACAGTTTTAACGTAAACAGTTGAATGAGTTGCAGGAGGAACTTCTCCTTTTAACCCCCTACCCCCACCACCCCCCCCCCCACCTTGCCGGTCACCCTCTTGTACTCTTCATCTGTGAATAAATCTGGCTGTCTCTTGCATCACTGACATGACATCATGTGTCCTGCAGAATCGGCTCCAGTATGGTCTGTCCTAAATCCCTAAAATTTTTTATGCGCGTAGATCCAGCTAAATGGCCCTGATGCTTGTACAGTTGAGCTGGATGTTCTTGAATGTGTGGAGGCGATGCACGCCTCTACTCAGTGACCCACAGGAACGCCTCAGCCGAAGTTTGAGGGATGAAAATGGGACACACTGTTGCGCTCTCAACCCCTGGCCGTGATCTCACCTATTCATGTTTAACAGCTGGAGTTTTTGCGGTTCGAGGAAGTGGAAATTTCTTTGAGCGCTACTTCGGTGCACTTTCTTAGCAGCCACACTGTGTGCTGCACTTTGCATAGTTCTGTCTGCATTGTGGCTTTTCTATAATAGAAAATTGACCCATGAGTCACTTTTTCATGGGGGTCTCTTTCTCTGTCTGACAGCGGTGTTGTCGGGGTCATGTGACTGGCAGCCATCAACAGGTCTGTTGGGTTCCCCGGGTCAGCGGTAAAATTGATCCCGCCATTTCTCCGTGTTGAGGCCTTGTTCTGCTCAGTGTGAAGCCAGCTTTCTCTTTTTCCACTTCCTCCACAGCTGTACCAGAGGGAGCAAAAAACACTCTTGGGCACACAAAGACTACTGTTGACCTAGAGGGCTGGAATTGATTTCTTCTCTTTAACCCTTTGAAGGGTGGGGTTTTTTTTGGAATGTTTTTTTTTTTTTCTTCTCCAAAATTTTAACTCAGTGTTCTAGAACTCCACTGCTCTCAGTCACCAGCAGTGATTGTTACATCAGCATTAGAATGTTCACCTAAGAACATTCCAACCACATATGTTTGTGACCTCACAACTTAAAGGGTTAAGCTCCAAAGGAAGCCTCTTCTCAGCGACTCCGGTTCCTTTATGGCCGCAGGAAGTAGCAGGAGACCTGCGGAGGTTTGCTCACCGCTTTAAGCTGGGTGCCCATAATACCCTGTAATCTGTGGCCAAAAATGGAATTACAGAGGATTATTTTTGAAAACTTGCAATTTTTTCTGGGGTGGGATGGGGGGGGGGGTGGGGTGGGGTGGAGGGGGTGATTCTGCAGTGCGTTGGAGCGCGTAAGGCACTCTTAACCACACGTTAAGAGTCTAAAAAACACACGGGCTCAGTACTCTACCTCAAGCCTCCATTCTGAAGATAAATTGTAAATTTGGAAATCCGCTGGCCAGTTTTAGACTCTGTGGTAACAGAGGCCCACTGGCCAGCTTTAGACTCTATGGTAACAGAGGCCCACTGGTCTGCTTTAGACTCTATGGTAACAGAGGCCCACTGGCCAGCTTTAGACTCTATGGTAACAGAGGCCCACTGGTCTGCTTTAGACTCTATGGTAACAGAGGCATTTGAGTTCAGGAAGGGCGCCAGTGGCAGAGCCTGGTTAATTTCTCTGCCTAAGGTTAATGAAACAATAAATCAATAGCAGCCATTTATATGCAACCTATTTTCTGCAGAGCAGCTGCTGTTTCTTATTGGCCCTGATCCTCATTGTTCCGTGTGTCTGGTAATATGAATGCGATCAGTCAGCTCATTTCTTTGTTCATGAAATAGAATAAATACCCGCGGCTAGGACTGCGAGGTAAACCAGCTTGCGATAATTATCAATTTTGTTTTTCTTTTCAGAGCACGGTAGGAATCTTTGCCACTGTGCAGCTCATTGTGTATTTTTTATTATTTTATTTTTTGACCTTTTTCTCTCATCACACCTGACCTGGTAGTGAACCTCTAAACTTCAAAGGCCATGTGAAATGCTTTTGGGGAAAGGGAGGGGGGGGAAAAAACTGACCATTCATGTCTGTCACGGGTCAATTTCACAGCCAATCAGTAGCAAGACCTTGCAGCTGCCACGTGTTGTTTTTTTTAATGATCACATGGCGGCTGTTTTTTTTCCTCCCTCTTTTCATAATTGCTGATGTTGTGCTAATTTAAACACCTTGTTTTCACACTTAACAGGCCGGCTTTATGTGACAAAAATAGAACGTCTTTTAAAAATACATTTTTTTGTTTTCTAAAATTGTAGTAGCAACTTAATTTGACTGAAACTCAACACTTATTAAATTTAATCTGAAGTATTGGACCTTGCCTTTTAATGGAACGCCAATCTCATGTAAACATGCCTGAATGGCTGGGCTTTTGCAACATCCTGCCCGCATTTGCAAACATTCTGAGTTATACCTGGCTTACATTGGGAGCAAGGCTGCACTATTAGCAACTGTAGAAGCTTGCAGTTTGACGTTCAGCCTCCTAATGTGACTTGTGGCTAGCCGGCTGGGCTGCTGTCACAATGTTGCTTAGAGCAGTGTTTTCTCTTCCCTTGTTCTGAAAGTGTGGGATCAAACTTTTTAGCTCCGCCTCTTCACCGGTCCTTAGTTAATGTTCCTTTGACATAGGTGGCCTTAGAGAATGCCTTGTCCCTCGTTCCCCGAAATGGTTTTGTTGGGATCGGTGTGGAAGAACTTAAAACTAGCCTACACAGAACCCTGACCTCATCCCATCCAACACCTTTGAGATCAGTTGGAAAGCCAACTGTGAGTCGGGCCTAATCGCCCAATCAGTGCCCGACCTCACTAATGCTCTTCTGGCTGAATGGAAGCAAATTCCTGCAGCAATGCTCCAACACCTAGTATGAAGCCTCCCCAGAAGAGTGGAGGTTATCATCACAGCAAATGGTGGACCAACTTCATATTAATGCCCATAATTTTGGATGAGATGTTGGATATCAGGTGTCCACATACTTTTGGCCGTATATGTCATGTACTCCATGGCATGGTGAGGTTCGGTATTCATCCTGACATGCGTCATTCTCTCGGATGTGAACTGGATTACTCTGGTCAGTCACCCCTCCAGATGTCATCATTAAACTCTCTGTTTGTGTTTTTTTTCTTCCCTTTGAACCAAGATGATGTGCTGCGGAGGCTTTTGCTGTTGTTTTAAGTTCTATGATTAATCTGCTGCACGGGCTGTGGCCAGACCTGATCATGAGAAATTGTCTTCTGAAGATTCAGATTCTGTGATCTACGTGCAGCGGGGATGCATTTGGGGGGCGGATGCAGCTGGATCTCTGGCTTTGATTGAACATCCTCCGGTGCTGATTTGGAAGCCGGGTTCCTCGGCCTTCCCTGCCTGCCTGAATGTACGGCTGTGAGCCTTCGCCGCGACCGCTTGTGGCCGTGGCAACGGCCGCAGGCCTCAGTGACAGTACGCCGCGTCCTGTTTGTCTTGCACTCTTCAACGCCAAATGCCAAAATTCTCAGAACAACACGAGCATCATGAGTAACAACATTTGTCCTAAAATGCACCCGGTTACTCAGCTCTAGCTCTTCTGATTCAGTGACACAGGCTGTTATCCCTTTATTTACAGTTATTCAGTGTCATGCTGTGTTATCCTTTTATTTACAGTTATACAGTGTTATCCCTTTACAGTTATTCAGTGTTATACAGTCTTATCCCTTTATTTACAGTTATTCAGTGTTATCCCTTTATTTACAGTTATTCAGTGTTATACAGTCTTATCCCTTTATTTACAGTTATTCAGTGTTATACAGTCTTATCCCTTTATTTACAGTTATTCAGTGTTATACAGTCTTATCCCTTTATTTACAGTTATTCAGTGTTATACAGTCATATCCCTTTATGTACAGTTATTCAGTGTTATACAGTCTTATCCCTTTATTTACAGTTATTCAGTGTTATACAGTCTTATCCCTTTATTTACAGTTATTCAGTGTTATACAGTCTTATCCCTTCATTTACAGTTCTTCAGGGTTATACAGTCTTAGTCCTTGGTTCCCATATTGTGTGTTCGCGCACACAAGCGGACGCTGCGTTTGCTGTTTTCTCTCTGGGTTTCGTGGCTCGCTAGCGTTCGTGTGAACTCGGCCGTCCCTCGTCCTGCTGTACGTTGGCGCAGCAGCGCCGAGCTGCTTCAGAAGAAGCACAGTTTATCAGATCTTGCCGAACGCCTGCCCGCGATAAGGCCTTTATATTTTTCAAACAGAAGCCGCAAGAAGCTGCAGGCGGAGCCGTTTGGGCCCTCACCCCGGCACGTGACTAACGTTCAGCTGCTCGGCTGTGCCAGGGCACATGTGTGTGTGTGTGTCGCCGAACGGGAACAATTGACTACTATTCTGCCCAATGAAAGGGCCTCTTAATAAGGAGGGCCAGCAAGTGACCAATTAATTAGAAGACTGAGCCCCTATAGAACTGGCAGCCTTTTGTGAGTGCCCAGTGCTTAGCGTGTGGCATCAGGTGAAATGGCCTCTTAATGAGAATCCTCATATTTTAAATTTTGCATAAATGAAGGCTTTGACGGCACGAGATGGAGAAAGAGGAATAGTCACCTCTGAGCGTGTCTGAGGAAGCCGCAGTGTCTTGCGAAAGGGCTTTTTTGTGATTGGCCGCGTGTTTTAACCGTTAATTTGCTTTGTAGTGCCGCGCTAGACGACCTGCCTGCTGTGGCTTGTCCACACTCATCACGAGTCTAAAACAAGCACAGCTTTCTAATCCCCATCTCTGTGTCTCCTGACCAAAGGACCCTGTGTGTGTGTGTGTGTGTGTGTGTGTGTGTGTGTGTATATATCTGTGCATGCCTGTGTGTGTGCCTGTGTGTGTGCACGTGTGTGTGCGTTTGTGCGCGTGCCTGTGCATGTGCACATGCGTGTGTGTGTGCATGTGTGTGTGCCTGTGCATGCCTGTGTGTGTGAGTGTGTGTGTGCGCGTACGTGTGTGCGTTCGTGTGCATGCCTGTGAATGTGCACATGCGTGTGTGCATGTGTGTGCGTGCCTGTGCATGCCTGTGTGTGTGTGTGAGTGTGTGTGTGCATGTGTGTGCGTTCGTGCGCGTGCCTGTGCATGTGCACATGCATGTGTGTGTCTGTGTGTGTGCATACTTCTGTGTCAGTATAAGTCTGTGTATGTTTGTGTGTGTGTTTCTGTGTATGTTTTTTATGGGTTTGTATGCGTTTCTGTGTGTGTGTGTGTGCGTGCGTGCGTGCGTGCGTCTGCACCCGCTCATCTCCGGCTGGATGAATCAGATAATCCCCCACTGCATGACCTCCTTTGTACTGTCTGTGCATGGAGCGACGTGATTGGTGGAGGGGGAGCGGGGTAGAGCAGCTCTCCTGGTAATGTGAGTGTTATATAACAGCCTCCCGCTCCCAACTGCCAACTGCACCGGGGGAGGGGGGGGGGGGGGCTGCACCTGGGGAGGGGGGCCACCTGGGCCACCTTCAGGTTCCAGAACCCGCTTCAGAATGGAAACGGAACCGCGTGATGTCACAGGAGGCCGGTGGGCGGGGCTTGGCCCGTGGGGGAGCGGGTTAACGGGGTCGAGCGCATATCATTTTCTGACCCCCCCCCCCCCCCCCCGGCCACAACGGACGCACGCAGCTCTTCTCCTTTCCGCCAGCGGACTGTTCCTCTTCTCCCCTCTGCTGTGGCCCGGTCCCTCGCAGTAACGCACACTGACATGCAATACAGGAGAGACGGATCCAAAGTTGTGCTACGTTTGCGGTTGGCAGTTGAGGACTGAGTTGAGTTGGCAGTTGAGTTTTTCAATGGCAGTGGGTGGAGTGAGTCATGAGGGTCCGTCCAGAGGCTCTCTCCCCGGGTGGCCAGTGTACAAGAAAAGGAAAATGGGAGACAGCGCCCCCTCTGGCCGTGAGGGCGGAGTCCGTGCGCGTCTCCTCAAGTAACACTGCGGCACTCGAAGGGCGGCTCACATTGACGCTCTATTTATACTCCTGAGTGCCGACTTCCTCTGGGGACGTCTCTGAGGCTCTGCTCCCCACAGGAAGTGACCTCAGATTTATGTACTTACATCCACCGCAGCGCTTTCCAAAAGCCTTGGAAAATCCATTAAAAAATGTGACGCTGGAAAGTCGTAGAAGAGGGGCCGAGCGGCAGACATTTTTCTGCGAAAGGTCGTGGAATATTTCCTTAATCGCCCAAAATGCCTTGACCTTTTCTCTTTCGCTTTTCGCCTGTCACGCACATCATGCTCGGCCTGCCTCAGTGCGTGGGTAGCGCTAACACGCTGGACGGCTGTTCGTAAAGTCTGCGTAAGGTACGGGTGACTGATTTGCAGCGAAGGGCGTCCACAAATAAAAGGAGCAAAAAAAATTTTTTTTAACATTTTTAAAAAAATTTTGAAACTCAAAAAAGCATTTCTCAGAAGGAATGGTCCCCCTGTAGTTCCAAACTTTAGCGTCTCAGCGCCGGTGACAGCTTCCGTCGCAATTAAGTTCATACGTTGGTCCGTAAAAAGGCACCGTACGGTCATGGAAGATCTCGGTCGGGTTTTAGGGGCTCAGAGGCGTGAGGAGGCCTTGTCCGTGAGGCCCAGCACTAAATCCTCTCGTGCTACAGAGGTGGTTTGCGAAGCCCCTGGATTCACAAGCCGAAGAATGACGTCTGCGCGCTTCCCTTTCCTGTGACCGCCAAATGCAAATTTGTGTTTGTGCGTTTTATTTTTCCTGAGGGGCCGATGGAGTTTTTGTGCGACGTGAGATGTGATTGTGATGCAAGGCCTGGATGCTAACCAGTAGCCCTGCTTTGTTTATGGTTGAGTGGCTCGGCCAGTGTTCTGGCTTGTATTCTCCCTGAGCTTTCATGTCAGGTCAAGAGATTACCGCAGATTAGCGCTGACGCTAACAGGATTGTAATTATGAAAGGGAAAGCTGAACATACATACAGGTGCGAGGTAAAAAAAAAAAAAAAACCCAAAACATCTCATTAAATTGGAGGTTATTATATAACTGCACACTGTTGTGTGATAGTTCACCAAAAAATGTATGTAAATATAGATTTTTTTGCTTTTTAATACAATGTAGTATCCATCCTTAAACAGAGTAATTTTAGGGAATTTTCCATCTACACGAACCTTTAGCATGAATTGTTAGCATCAGAAAACAATGAAAGGCTATCTAAGTGAAAGTAGCTGGGTATCGCATGCCAAAATGGCCTCCCAGTAACCAGGTCAGTTAGCCTTGTGGTTCTCGCTGTGGTGAACATGTAGGCTATATAATATTGGATGACGGTAATAGTGGTTTAGAAAAATATTATGTAATAATTAAATATTATGAATGAAAGCAGGCCGCTTTCAATTTTAGTAGCTCTATTCTTGTCGCCCTTTTGATAGTATGTACTTCTGTCTGCAAAAGCTGTATCAGCGAAGACATAAATACAGCATGTATAGCATCTGAGTGAGTCACGTGCCTGAGCTTGGTTTGCACTTACAGGGAGGCATGCAGTTTCGTACACGCTAACTGCTGGTGCCTGGACCGGTGTGTTTCGGCCCTGACGCTGTGTTGTTTTGCGGCTGTAGGTTCATGTAGACCAGGGGTCGCAAACTCAAATCCTGCAGGGCCACTGTGCCTGCTGGTTTCTGCACTTAAGTGCTTAGCCTAAGTCTTTGATTGGCTGAGGAGTCTGCACGCCTTGTTTCCCAAGGCCTGAAGTGGCTGCTGATTTGAAAAGACGCCACAAAAAAAAAAGAAAAAAGAATAAAAGCTGCAGGCCTGTGGTTTGAGGCCCCCTGAGGTAGACTGATAGTCCTCCAGAAGCCTTTGGTGTTTTGTGCTGAAGGTTTTGTTTGCGTCAGAGAGTCCTGTCCTGTGATGCAGGCGGTCGAGCAGCTGTTTGATCGGCGGTTGTGGAGCGTTTGTTTGGTTTTTTTTTTGGGTTTTTTTTCCCCCGCCATCGCAGCTGTAGAGCAATCGGTTCAATTCCCGCCAACGAAACTCGACCCGTCACGCCTCCTGTCTCTGGTCCCCCTCTCTGCTTTTGTCTGAATAACCTAAAACAAGACCAGATCAAAACCCAGTTATATGGCTGGGCCTCTCCGGCCGACCAATGGCGTGACTTCATAACTCGGCCGACCAATGGCGTAACTTCATCACTCGGTGGCTCAGTCACAGACATTCGCGTTTGTAGGGCTGGCCCCGCTGTTGGGGTCCAGCCAAAAAAAGTAAGGAATGCAAAATGTAGGCCTAAGTAAAGCGGCCATTTTTTTTTTTTTTCTTCTTCTTGTTTAAACTGTATTTGCATCATTTGACGTTGAAGTGCGCCACTCAGCACCAAACCTGTTTCGGGAGCCCTGTCAGCAAAATGGCGGGATATGCAGACTGAACACCAGACGGCAGTTTAACCGGCAATCTTAAACAGGGAAAGGAAAATCAGGGGTGGAAAAACAAATCAATAATCATCCCGTGTGCAATGAAGTCATAAAGGGTTTAGAAGCGTGTAGATAAGGTCGTACTGAATATCTGGAAATACGGTATGGAAATATATAAAACATTATGGATAAAAACAAGGATATTATGGCAATGATGTAACGTATAACTTGCAAAAATAATAGATTGCGTGTGGCTGTTGGAGGATTACTGCAGTGCTTCGAAAAAAGTAACTGTAAAAATATTTTTAAAAACTGTAAAAAAAATAAATAAATAAAAAAGAAAAAAGGTTATGTCCTCGGTCTCCATTACGTAAGCGAATCTGGCACTCCACCTGGCTCCGTCCAGTTTGGCAACAGGACCCACAAACGCCCCCCCCAAAAAATGAGAGGCGTTTCTGTGCAGAGGTCCAGGGAGGAAGAGGAGGGAGGGTGGAGGCGCAGGCGGGGAAGACGTCCTGGAGCCAGCGAGGCCTCCCTTAAGCCGCCTGGATTTTACGGACACGAGCGCGAAGCTTCAGTGTCCGCGCAGTGGAAACTCGCCTGTGGCTTCAGGCCGTAAAATGGCATGAAAGAAAAGTACTGAAGTACAAAACACGGCAAATGTTTTTAAAAGACAGTCGCTTGAGCACTGAGATGAAAACTGTGCCAGAGCTGTAGCAGGAGCACAGGGCTCCCTAGCTCCCCATTGAAGGACTCTTACTAGCATTTGGGACAAAGGACTTCTTATGAATATTCTTATATGCCCTTGGCGGCCCAAAATGGCTGCCAGGTGGCAGGAGCTCAGATTCGGTACTGCACAGCGCACGGATCGAGTGGAAAAAACCCGGCGGTGTGTGTGGCTCTCTCTCTCTTTGCCTTATTTAACCAGGAAGCTCATGAACGCTTCACCTGTTCGGAGGTGAGGGTGGGGTGGGGGTTTCCACCCAAAATTGGTACACGGCTGGATGTGTTTTTGCCAAATATTGTGCCACCTTTGCCGTGCAGTTTTCAGCGTGGAGAAACGCTCCAGGATCTTGCTTAGGCGCGTTTATGACTGTGGCTATAAGCTGTAAGATTTTGGGGGATGGGGCGGTGGGTATGAAAATGTAGGCTAATGCAGTTTGAAGGGACATAAATAAAGATAAAGCACTAGACGAATTACCGGTAGATAATAAGCAAGCTTTTCCAGCCCAGCCGAAACCGATATTGTGACCGTGACTTTGAATGGTTAGCTTAGCAGTGCTATGCAAATGAAGGACTGTAGCTTGCAACCAGTGTGACCAGTTACTGCTGAAAAATGATGCTCCTGTCATGTAAAAATGAATGCTCAGTAACATCGATGTGCTTCAGTGACTTGACTGTGCACGAAGAGGCCAAATTTTTTTTTATTGGCTTGTTATTTCGATGTGGTTCGATGTCTAGGTTACATAACACACTCTGGGGAGCTGTCTTGCATGATAGTTCAGAAGCTGTGTTGCATGGTAGTTTAGGAGCTAGGTTGCGTTGTAGTCTAGGGGTTGTGTTGCATGGTAGTTTAGGAGCTAGGTTGCGTTGTAGTCTAGGGGTTGTGTTGCATGGTAGTTTAGGAGCTAGGTTGCGTTGTAGTCTAGGGGTTGTGTTGCATGGTAGTTTAGGAGCTAGGTTGCGTTGTAGTCTAGGGGTTGTGTTGCATGGTAGTTTAGGAGCTAGGTTGCATGGTAGTTTAGAAGCTAGGTTGCATGGTTGTTTAGGAGCTAGGTTGCATGGTAGTTTAGGAGCTAGGTTGCGTTGTAGTCTAGGAGCTGTGTTGCATGGTAATTCAGGAGCTAGGTTGCATGGTAGTTTAGAAGCTAGGTTGCATGGTAGTTTAGGAGCTAGGTTGCATGGTAGTTTAGGAGCTAGGTTGCATGGTAGTTTAGGAGCTAGGTTGCATGGTAGTTTAGGAGCTAGGTTGCATGGTTGTTCAGGAGCTAGGTTGCATGGTAGTTTAGGAGCTAGGTTGCATGGTAGTTTAGGAGCTAGGTTGCATGGTAGTTTGGAAGCTAGGTTGCATGGTTGTTTAGGAGCTAGGTTGCATGGTAGTTTAGGAGCTAGGCTGCATGGTAGTTTAGAAGCTAGGTTGTATGGTAGTCTAGGGGCTGTGTTGCATGGTAGTTCAGGAGCTGGGTTGCGTTCTAGTTCAGGAGCACTGCTTATAGCTGTAAGGGTGGCGTTTCTGTTCCCTGGCGAGCTCGTGTGCCCTTTATCACGCTAAGCTGGCTGCGGCTAATGAGGTCACCGCGGATAAGGACGTTTGCCAGGCAAATGAGTAACCGGCTCAAGTGAAGCCGGCAAATATATACGAATCCGTCTGAAGAGAGAGTCCGCATCGAGCATCCGACATCATCATTAGCGCCTGCTCACAGGAGCCTCAGCAGTGCTGCCTGTCTTATCTGGAGTGCTGTGGGCAGGGAGGCGGGGGAGGGGGTGGGGGGGCAGACGGACGCTGCCGTGCGGGAGGCGCGGATCTGAAAAACGGGGCCCGTGATTTTCGCACGCCGGCGGGGCGGGGCTCACCGGGCCGCATTCCTGCGTTCATATTTTGCCGGTTCGTTCATGCGCCCGCCCGGTGATGTAACGGGTGCACGTGCGCGCTGGGGGGGGGGCGGGGGTGTTTACGCCCGGGGTCCTGGTGTTCCCGCCGAGGGGCCAGCACACGCTGGGACCCGGGAGCTGGAGAGAGAGAGAGCGAGAGAGAGAGAGAGGCCCTGCTCGTAAGTCAGGCGCCACCCTCTGGCCGGAACAGGAAGTGCGTCCCAAATTCTGAGAGCGCTGGCTTCTGCGGCTGCTCTACTGTACGTCCTCCCTCCTACCGACCTCGTTTGAAGACACGTGACCCCCCAGATTGTTCTTTTCTCTTTTTTTTTTTCTTCAAAGCGAAAAGGACTGTTTTAAAGAGGGGAAAAAAAGCCACAAAAAAAAAGCCACAAAAAAAAAGAACTGGCTGCTCTCTTGACCTCACAGAACAGAGCTCCTCTGATTCGCAGAACGTGGATGTAAACACGGGCAGGAATGTGCAGGCTGTGCCCGCGCTGCGGAGAGGGAGCGAGGGAGACGGGACCCGCGCCGGGCCGTTCCGCGAAGCGCGGCGCGACCCGATTCGCTCCCCCCCCCTTCCCGCGCGGCGGCGTGTCCCGGGCGCGGGGCCGCGTGAACCCCGCCGTCTCCGCCGCCGCGGTCCGTGTCCTCGCTCCGCGGCGCGCGGCCCGCGCCGGTGAGTCATCACGGTCGGGCGGTAGAGTACACAAACATGACCCGTTTTCCCCGCGCCGCCGCCGCCGCCGCCGCCGCGCTGAGTGTGCAGCTTCCTGCGGTGCCGTGTAGTTCGCACAAACTGTCCCACACGCTGGCCCTTAAACTTTTTAACATTAGGACCCGAATTAGAAACGCATTTTAGTGTTTGGACCGAAATTTAAAATGCTTTTTAAATATCGGGAACCAAATTTTAAATTACCTTTTAATATTAGGACCTACGTTTTAAATGCATTCTGGTATTGTGGTTCAAATTTTAAATTTGGTCCCTTTCAGGGACCTGTCAGGTAAAAATGCTAGCGTAGCCTGGAGGGCTACAGACCCATTCCGGGACCCCTCTCACACTCTCCCGTGACCCATTTTGGGTCCCGAACCCTAGCTTGTGAGACGCTGCTGTTATCCGGTTGCACTTTTGTGAGTGCGAACCGGGAGGAGATGGGATTTTATCTCTTCTTATCTTATCTCTTCTTGTCTTTTGTCTGCTTCTGCCGCCCTGGTCCGCGTTGGTGTTCTGCTGTGCAGCTGTCCTGCCCTCTCCCATGCGTGCAGGCCCTAAATATATCCCAGAATGCGCCGGTTCTCCGTCGTCATGGGGCTTATCATGGGGCTGCTGGATCGCATCCTAGCAACCCTCACCAGCCTTAATGAGTCATCTTACCTTCAGCTGATTTTTCCATCGCCCCCACCCCCTTCTCAGTTTGGGCAGAATGGATGTTAGGTATTTGGTTTATTCCAGGTGTTCAGTGTTGTAAACACGCAGGCCAGGTCTACACGCTAACCGTGGGAGGGCTGAGGCACCATGAGCAAAACAAGTTGTTCAGATTGCTTAATGAGGCCTCTTGCAGTGTGATGGTGAGCTCTTTGTCTTAACCCTTTGAAGAGCAAGGTTGGAATGTTTCTTTTGTTTTCAGAATTCTAAGCCAGCGTTCCAGAACTCAACTGCTTTCAGGTGCCAGTGGTGATTGTGACATCGGCATTAGAATGTTTAATTAAGAACATTCTAATCACATATTTGTCATCTCGCACCTTAAAGAGTTAAGCTTTCTGGGCTTGTCCATCTCAAATAATGTCGCATAGAGAGCCAGTTACGCTATTTACAATGTGGCAGCGGCACTGGTCAGTGCTAGCGTTTACTCGGCTCTATGGCAACAACAAATAACAAACGATTTCAAAATGGCAACTTGTCCCTTTAGCTAGTTTTGGGTTAAATGTGCAAAGCGCTGTCTTGCGCAGTGCCTCGACATTTTCTGTGGAACTGCCGATAGCTTATATTTATAGGTGCTGTAACCCCATTTGGCTGTAAAACCAGTAACACCAACCTTGATATTCCCATTGCTGTGCATTGCGTAAGAATCGCCAGTGGATGCCTGCGTCTGAAACGCTAGTCTTACGTACAGTGTTAGCCTCACGGTTCATATTGTCACGCATGTGTTTCATCTCCTTAGGAAATACAGTGTAACCCGAGTGGGAAAACTCAATTTGGGGTCAAAAATAGTTTTCTTTCATGTTGTTTTTGTTGTTGTTGGTGGTGGTGGTGGTTTTCTGTTAACTCTCTTCTACCCCTCGCCCCCCCCTCCCCTCCCCATCCATTTCTGAGGCCATCCCCTCCTTTCATCTCCGCTCTTATTGAATGCTCTCTACCAACCGGCATGGCCCTTTGCTACCATTAAGAGGGACCAGTGCTACTTCCTGTCATTAAGAAACCCGCGGAGACCGCCGCCCTCAGAGATCGAGAGGCCCTTCACGCGGTGAGAGCCGAGTCACTCAGCCCCCTCCAGCCTCGTTCCGCGCTCAGCCTGTTCGCTGCTTGCGATGCCGTCAGTCGCCGGTCGATCCCTTGTGGAGATGGAACTCTGAGCCTCCGCCCCCACGTGGTTCGCCTTATGTCTTGTTGGCCAATCCTATCATGTGGCCTGGAGGGGGGGGGGGATCTGTCTCCTGCTCCCAGTTCACTTGACCGGTGTCCCACTTGGCCTGCCACTCGGTCCCCTCCTCTTTTTTCAGGACACAAAATCACTTGGGTCAGTTGCCTCTGCTCATGGCATGTTCCTTCACTGCTGTTCTGGTGACACTGAACTCTTTTTCTCAATTTCTCCCTCCCTCCGAGGCCCATGTTCAGCCTCTGATCTCTGCTGTCCTTCAGCCTTGATGTCCACCCTCCGCCTGAATCTCAGCCTGGGGAGGGCTGAACCCCCATTCCTCCCTGCAAAGGTTTCCGCGAAGATGCTTTTCAGTCACTTTACGTGGTGTCTATGGTGTCTTCCACTAATCGCCCAGTCCTGCAGGCTCTCCCTAGACAACATCAGAAGACTCCGCCCATTCCTTGCCCAAGAGGCTGTGCGGCTACTTGTGCAAGCCTGGGTAATCTCTCGTCTGGGTTACCGTAACGTCTGGCTGGCTGGATTAATGGCCTCTGCCAGCAGACCCCACAGCAGCTGGTCCATACTGCTGCTGGCCTGCCTTGTCCTCACAATGCCTGTGTGTTAACCGATGCCAAAGTTTCCCACGGCTCCTGGTGTCTGTCCCAATGCAGATCTGACGCACTGGCATATCAAACTGAGAACGGTTTCCCCCTGCCCTTCCCTCTCTTCAACAGCCATACCGCCACACCCTCCAGCCCTCTGCTGAATAGACAATTATCTCAACTGTAAATAGGTTTTGTAGTTTCTTTTTTGGCTGTACAGTTTCATTGTGTGCTGACCGTATGGTTTCCCTATGTGTACACAGTTGCGTGGCAACACAACGCTAACCTTGAGAACTAACCTGCGGCTTCTTTAGGTCATCCTTGTTGAACTGACGGTTCCCCCGGGTCAGAATGAGGATTAGCTTGGGCGGCTGGGAGCACAATAGCCATTGTCCTCTCTGCAAATATTTTTGCTATTGTTGAGCACCGCATGATATATAAATCGATACTCGAGCAAATAGCAGTGTGCTATTAAGGCCTGTTTACAGTGAGAGGACCCGTCCAGTGTTCCTGGAGGTAAAAGGAGTTGACTGGCAGTCGGAGGGTTGCCGGTTCGATCCCCCGCCCTGGGCGTGTCGAAGTGTCCCTGAGCAAGACACCCAACCCCTAATTGCTCCCAACGAGCTGATTGGTACCTTGCATGGCAGCCTTTCACCGTTGGTGTGTGTGTGAATGGGTGAATGAGAGGCATCAATTGTAAAGCGCTTTCGATAAAAGCGCTATATATACACAAATGAAGCCCATTTACAAATTACCCTTTGGTAGGTGTGTGTTGGTGACGTCTCGCCAAGGGTGGTTTTTCACGCGGTTGTCTCTCTCTCTCTCTCTCCCTCTCTCTCTCTCTCCCCCTCTCTCTCTCTCTCTCCCTCCCTCCCTCCCTCTTTCCCTCTCTCTCTCTCTCTCTCCCTCCCTCTCTCTCTCTCTCTCCCCCTCTCCCTCTCTCTCTCTCTCTCCCTCCCTCCCTCTCTCTCTCTCTCTCTCTCTCTCTCTCTCTCTCCCTCCCTCTCTCTCTCTCTCTCTCTCTCTCTCTCTCTCTCTCTCTCTCTGGTCCCGCAGCCACGCCCCTCGGGCCGAGGCCACGGCCACCGCCTCCACGTCCGCGGGGCCCTCGAAGAGCGGCGCGGCTCACAAGATCTGCCTGGTGTGCTCGGACGAGGCGTCCGGCTGCCATTACGGCGTGCTCACCTGCGGCAGCTGCAAAGTGTTCTTCAAGAGGGCCGTGGAAGGTGAGCCCCCACTCCTCCTCCTCTTCTTCTTCCTCTTCTCTTTTAAAGGTTTGCAGGGCGTTATGGGATAGGTACCGCTCCTCCAGTGTGTGCGAGCTGGAAGAATTCGCAGAGAAAGTGGCGATTAATCTGTTCATTCTTGTGCATGTTTATTTGGAGGTTGTTTGGTGTTTCTGTTTGTGAGAATATGTTGTGTGAACACACGTTTTGACAGTGGTATTGTTCAAACAACTTCCAAACACGTATGGGGCCAATTTGCACTGTTTGTTCCATTTGGGCTGTTGTTGAGACTGGTGGTCCCTAGCAGACAGGGGTGTTAAACAACTTGTGGCTCCATGTTCCAGTTTCCATGTGAGCAGTTTTATCTTATCGTTGCAGATGCTAGGTAGCTGTATTTTTCCAGTTCTATTTTGGACATTTTTTGTGTTAATGTACAACCTGAATTGTTTTTTTTTTTTTCTTCAGGTATACACTTTTACAAGCTTCTAACACAGGTGTAAGATACATGTTGTACATTATTATTGTTATTATTATTATTGTTATTAATTCCCAGCAGAGCATTCTCAGCAAAACTAATGATTCTGAACACACTTAAAACAGGAAATAATAAATAAATAATTAAATATATATTTTATATATAGGTAGCTTTGTTAGCTAGTGGTTGTACTGATCTTGACAAAGGCTTGTTGTTGAAAAATCAGGACATATTTGGCATGTTTTTAAAACCACTGCAAAACAATTCCAAGTGCCTCACTCATTTCGTTTTGTTTTATTTGTGTGATTCTTTGAGTGGTTGAATCATTTAATTACATTTTTTTTTAATCCTACAGTACATTTATGTTTTCTGGAATGGCAGTTCAGAGAAAAAGTAAAACCCCAAAAAAAAAAAAAAACAGGACGTCCCGCACTAAAAAAAGAGCACTTCCGAGCTTTCGCAGTCACTGGTCTTCTGCATAAGCAGCATACCCACAGAAGGACGCGGCTGCACGGCAGGGCCGATTCCCAGCACACACACAGAATGTTCTCGCAGCGTTACGGGAACGTCCTCTCGATGTTGCCACGGCGCCTCGACGCGACGGCGGCGCTGCGAGGCGACGCCGCGTCAGCTTGGGAAGGCGGCTTGCGCTGGGTTCCCACATCGCTGATGGCCGGCTAGATTGAGACGCAGGGGCGAATGCCTGACTGCGCAGGAGCTCCGGGCTGCAGCCGCGCGCAGGCCTGCGTGCAGTTTCGGTGTGCGGTGCGTGGGGGGGGGGTTTCCGCTGCCACCAGAGTAGCGGGCATCGATGTTCAGAATATCGCAGTATCAAGAAAAAAAAAAAACAAACAAAAAAAAAAAAAAACCGCGGCAGTCTTTCTGCAGCGATAAAGAACATTGTGTACTTACAGTGGCATAGGATAATTAGCAATGCAGGTCATCTCTGTTTGGGGAGGATGGTGTGTGTGCGTGTGTGTGTGTGCGCGCGCGCATTTGCGTGTGTGTGCATGAGTGCGTGTGAGATGCTAATGGCTTGGCAGCCATGGCTGCCGACTCTGCCAGAACCTCTGAGTTTTTGTTTGGATGTCTTATGAGGGAAGTTGAAGCAAGTGCTTTTAAGTAGGTTTCCGTGGCGGCGGATCAAAGGCGGGGACTGTTGCTAAGGGGCGTGACTTCGCCTTCCCCTTGGCTGTGTTGCGTGTCAGAATTAGGCCTGAGCCCTGAACATCATTGTGTTCTCTGCTTATGTGTTCCCTCGACTTTGTTAAGGCAAAAAAAAAAAAAAACTTTAATAAGCATCCATTTCACGTTTTTTTTTTGGGGGGGGGGGGGGTAAAATGGCTCTAAAGAGCCACAGGAAAACACTTCCATTTTGTTTCATGAGGGATCCCGCTTGCGCCAAACAGTCCCTGCTGTTCATGGAAACTCAGCTGTTTGCTTTCAGCTGCTTCAAATGAAACTGGGTATCGGTCCTTTCATGTTTTTATTTCTTATTTTTTATGTGATATTTTGTGTGTGGGTTAGGAGCACTCCCACTTATCCCCAGTCTAACAAATTCTGAGTCATTCAGAAATAAAATTCTTATTTCCTTCCCATATTTTAGAAGTTTGTGCTCATAAAACAGTGGAGTGCTCTCTCGGAGCCAATGTATGCTATGCTCAGGGTAGCATCATGTGACCAAACGTGCGCTCTGTGTCTGTTTAGAAAATTTGACTAATTTCCAATTTGCGACCAGTGAACGATTTCCTTCAGTTTTACAAATATGTTTTAATCTAAAGTTTGTCAGTACTGTTCTTGAATTGACCTGCAAACTTTTCCTTTACGGTATGTATTTCCCTTCTAACCAACACATTCTTATCAGTGCATTATGTGGTACATTTAAACAAGAATATTTCCAATGGACAATATTTCTACGACCCAAAAAATACAAAGCATTAATTTTACGTGCATGCAACATCGAGTAATATTAAATGCAAAAATAACAGATATGATGATGGCATTAAGCTGTAATTGAGTATGTTTTTTATTAAGTACATTTTTACTGCTGTATTGGCCACTCAGAATGGTTGCTTCATGCAAAAGTGTATTAATGTCTGATATTTGACCAGCGGGAAATTATATCTGTTATTTTTGTTTTTCTTCCCCATATTTTCTGCGGTTGTTCTCGCAATGATGAAGGATGGAGAGCGCGACAAAACACTGATGGTAAATAAATCATTTCCCCTTTACTACTGTTTCTGCGTCCTTTAGGGGACTCAAATACTTTCTGTCTCTTTTGAACTTTTAACTGAAAACTACAAATTAACATGCTCCGCCTTTCCTCAGGACTTTTTAAATGCATGTCTGACTGACTGACTGAGTGATTTGTTGATTTGATTGATTGATTGATCAGTGCCTGTTTTCTCAGAGTCTAGTTTAAATTTTTTCCTTAAGTTCTCGCCTGTTGCCTCTCCTGTCATAAGCTTTGATCTTTGACGGCGTGTTACAACGCCAGAAGAATTCTTTTGTTTGTGATTTAATCTTTTTTTGGAAATAACACACATGCAGCTTGTGCTAAATATTGAGCATTGTCTGTGGCTCTGGCATTTAATGTGTTTCCTGTTTCCCTGTGTCATAAGACTGTGGACTATGCGAAATTAGAATAAATGTTTGCTCACGTCAGTATGACTCAAACCGGCCTGTTTGAACATTCAGACCCGTCGCTCAGATCCTGTTCTGCCAGCGGTTGGCAGTTATCAAGTTCAATAGGCCTCACATTATTTTACCACAAGAGTAAATGATTGAGCTTATTACGGTGTGAAAACCGCAAGACGAGTTCAAATAGTTTGAAGGTAGACCCGGATTTATGACTTATAAACCACAACACTAGCGCGGATCACTCCAAAATAGTCCCAATTTATGGCTCTAAAAACCGCAAGACAAATGCAAATTTGAACGTAGCCCTGATTTGTATGGCTTTAAAAAACCGCAAGACGGTTTTTTGTTTTTAAAGTAGACCCACGTATGTTGTGACTGGGCAGTTTGAGTGCGGTGAAAAGCATCTGCCCTTTTTGTTCCCAAAGGAAAACAATTAATCTGGTGTAAAAATCTATGGTTGTGCAGTGATGAATGGTGCACAGTCCACTATTACTTACGCAGTGGATTTCCCCATATCCCCAAGGGCCCGGGCTTAAAATTGATTATTTCGCTCGGTTGTTGCCTAACGAGGAGATGTGTTCACGTCTGTTTGTTCGGCCTTTGGGGATTTATTTCGTTTTTACCTCGTTAAGATCTCGCAGAGCCCCCGCTGCTCAATGGGGAGTCACGTGGGCCAAGCGGCGAGTAAACGAATCGACCAAACGAAATGAGAACGAGAAGAGAAATTGGAGCGTCTAGCCCCACTTCATTTTTGGACCGAACCGTTTTTTTTTTCTTTCCTCAACGCTGAACTGGGCTTCCGTGCCCTGGCTCCGTTTCGGCCTTTTCTCTTCCTCTGCGTAGTTTTCCTCGCCGGGAGTGCAAACACTGGGCTGTCTCTGCATCCACGGGCCGGTTTAAAATCGCCGTCTCTGACCGAAAGCGTAGAATAAATAAGAATTGGATTGGAGGGGGTGGCTTGTCTGACATTTCCCCCGGGGGCCGGTGGAATCGAGTAAAACACACCGCCTGTTAAGGGCTGTTTCTCAGTGTGGCGGGTAATTTAATGATGCCATGGCAGTGCGTAACGGGCTGGGGGAATGAAAAAGAATACAGCACCCGCAGGGCACCCTCCTGGCCACTCGGGGAGCTGTGGTTATCGATCTCCTCGGCCCAGGCCTGTGGTTTTGCATTCGCCTCTCTGAGGGACAGGAAAGGTCGGTCTTTGTGGCTAAGGAGGTTTTTAAAAATAGACACTGGAATAAATTTTTTTTTATTTTTTTTTTTTAATATGCATGTAAGTTTTCTCGGTTATCTCAGGTGGAAATCCAGGTTCAGACAGTAAAAGCCCTCCCCAGTATGTTGTTCCAATGACCTGGATTTGCAAAATTAGCTCAATTCTTCAGCCAGGAGGCAGAACTAATTAGTGAAATCAGCTGGCTGAGTTCATGGGTGGAAGAAACATATGGCAGGACTTTCTCTTTCTGACCCCTGGACTTTCCTCCTTTGCTGTCGTGTGACCTCTGACCTCTGCCTTTTCAGGCATTCTGGGAGATGTGGTTTTTAAGGGGAATGGATGTCTGCAGGCTGCAAGCTCGCTCTGTTTTCACAAGCGCTTGGCGGTTTCCATCGGCCTTTATGTGTGCTCGTGCGCTTTAATTTTTAATGTTAATTCCCGGGTGCGATAACGCGTATGGTTTAATGTGTGCGGATGCGCTGAGATGGGTATCAGTGGCGATAATGTTACAGGATTGGTTCGTTCAGGGTGACTTTACTGTGGAGAGTTGGGGGGGGGGGGGGATAAAACAGCCCCAGGAGGACGTTCGTCACCGTGCACCTGCCCTCGCTCCCCCAGGTCAACACAATTACCTGTGCGCGGGGAGGAACGACTGCATCATCGACAAGATCCGGCGGAAAAACTGCCCCGCCTGCCGCTTCCGAAAGTGTCTCCAGGCGGGAATGAACCTGGAAGGTAAACGCTGACTCACCACATCACCACAGCCGGGGGGGGGGGGGGGGGGGGTGAGAGAGGGAAGGACAGAGAGGGAGGGGGAGAGAGGGAGGAGGAGTGAGAGGGAGAGAGAGAGAGGGAGAGAGAGGAGGGGAGAGAGGGAGGAGGAGTGAGAGAGAGAGAGGGAGAGAGAGAGAGAGAGGGAGGGTGAGAGAGGGAGAGAGAGGAGGAGTGAGAGAGGGAGAGAGAGAGGGGGAGAGGGAGGGTGAGAGAGAGCAAGCGAGAGAGAGAGAGGAGGAGTGAGGGAGGGGGAGAGAGAGTGAGAGAGAGAGGGGGAGAGAGAGGAGTGAGAGAGGGAGAGAGAGAGGGGGAGAGAGAGAGAGGGAGGGTGATAGAGGGAGAGAGAAAGGGGGAGAGGGAGGGTGAGAGAGCAAGCGAGAGAGAGAGGAGGAGTGAGGGAGGGAGAGAGAGTGAGGGAGAGAGGAGAGAGTGTGAGAGAGAGAGCTCTGCAGTATCATTCCCTCCCACGTTCCCCTGTTCCTCTGATTCCCTCTTGCCTATGACATCACTTCCTGTGCCAGAGCCAAGTGGAAGAGACAGGGGCCCGTGTTTGTCTTACGGCTTGCTTTGCTATGGAATTGAAATTATAGTATTTTCAGAGAAAGAAATGTTAGGAAGATGGCATCTTCCCTATGTGCAGTGTACATTTTGCTCACTTTTATACAGTTCTCCTTGGGCATTTGGAACTGGTTGGAAAATTGTATTTTTATATTGCCATACCGTAAGTAGTGTAAGGTTATGAATCTGAACAATTTATTTGCTTAGCTAAAAGCATAAATAATAAAAAAAGAAAGTCAGGACAAAAACGTGGATGAATTGGTGGAGAACCAAATCCTAGGTGTTACCACGAAAGCTTTTAGTTGCCATAGAAACATTCACAGAGTAAATTAAAGAGGAAAAGAGGCAAGTTGATAATATTTGAGGGTGACCTTTAACCTCAAATGTACGGTACATACTGTGACAGGCAGCCAATCTACTCGTCCGTGTATGAGTAATGCATTTGCTTCTGGTTTAGAGGTACTTGAACATGATTTCCTGTTTTTTTTTTTCTTTTTGTTTTTTTGCTGTTTCAAATACATTTATGGAGTGAAAATGAAGCAAAGTGGGGGGGAAAATATTTCGAGCAATAGTCGATGGGCAGAAATTTTTAATTATGAATTTTGTTGATATGAAACGTGATGTTTTTTTTTTTGCTATGGAATAGACTCCTTTTGAATTCATGATAAAATACTTTTTTAAATCCCTTTCAGAAAACCTTTTCCAGATAATAATGCATCCAAAGACGTAATCCAGCGCATAACACAAATGAATCCTAAAGTAAAAAATAAAAACGAAAAGCTAAACCATTCATTTGAAATGTTCAGTTTTAGACGGGAAAGCTCAGCGAAGTCAGCCATTTTGCGATGGCGAACGTTAACGGTGCCTCTCTCTGCCTCCAGCGAGGAAGACGAAGAAGCTGATCAGGATGAAGGGCCAGCAGGCGGCGTCGTCCGAGCCCGTCCCGCCAATGGCGGAGGAGGGGGCGCGGGCGCTGCTGCCCAAATCCATGCCCCAGCTCATCCCCACCATGCTGTCGCTGCTGAAGGCCATCGAGCCCGAGACCATCTACGCCGGCTTCGACAGCACCATCCCCGACACCTCCAACCGCCTCATGACCGCCCTCAACCGGCTGGGCGGCCTGCAGGTCGTCTCCGCCGTCAAATGGGCCAAGGCCCTGCCAGGTGAGGCCGGGACCCCGCCTCCCACTTCCTGTCTGGCTCCAGGCCACGCCTCCCACTTCCTGTCTGGCTCCAGGCCACGCCTCCCACTTCCTGTCTGGCTCCTGGCCACGCCTCCTCAGGGGGACGGGGCTTCAGATATATATGTATATATGTATGTGGGGCCAGAGAGAAGACCCGTCTAGCAACTGAGTTATGCATTAGAGAAAGAGAATTTGTTTAAGCTAAGCTGTGAGAAAAGATTGAAGTTGTGTTCAATATCAACTCGTTCAATATCAAATTAGCTAGTTCTTAATTAGCTATCTTAAACTTTTTTGACATTCCCTTTTAAAGTCGTTTTGTTGGAAGAAAGAAGCGCCTGAAGGATTGAAGGCTGTTTTGACCGAGTTGAAATGCAGGAGTCTACTAGGATTTCTCACAGTGTAGACCAGCCCAACCCTGTTCCTGGAGATCTAACCTCCTGTCGGTTTTTCATTTCAATCGTAAATTGGCACACCTGACTACTAATTAGCAGCTCAATTCAGGTCTCGAGCTGAGGTGTGATTTGTCACGGCTGGAACGGAACCCTACGGGGGGACGGTAGACCTCCAGGAACGGGGCTGGGCGGCCCCGGTGCAGACGGTGACAGGCCAGACTAATATATGGGTTGCGTGGGTAGGGCGAAAGAACGTGAGGAAACCGGAGATCTGATCTGCAGCTCGGCGAAAGACGGCGGGAAGGCGTCCAAGCGGAGATCCGATAGGTGCACCGAAATCCAAGGAGGAACCTGAGACCAGAAGGCAGGGGCGGGGGGGGGAGTGATGAGTAACGCTAGCATTACCTGCGCTGGGGCGTTTCTTTTACAGTTCGTAGAGTGCAACGCGGACTTTCATCGAAGCACCGTGGTGCACCGTGGCTTTGCAACGAGCAGAATGAGAACTTCTTCAGCTGGCCCAACAATCATAGCATAACATAGCATAGCATAGCATAGCATAGCATAGCATAGCATAACATAACATAGCATAGCATAACATAACATAGCATAACATAGCATAGCATAGCATCGCATAACATAGCATAGCATCGCTTAGCACAGCATAGCATAACATAACAAACATGTAACATAACATAATATAACAAACATACATGCAACATAACGTCGGCCATTTAGATCAACAGTGCTCACCATTTTCCTGACTAAAGTAGTGCTCTGATTACCTACAGACTAGATAGTGTCTAGCACCATATCAAGCCTAGTCTAGGGTTTCTGCCTCTACTACGTGACCTGGCAAGGCTATATCATCAAGGGTGGGAGGAGAATAAATTGCACGTAGTATTCCGATTTTCAAATCGCAGGACAAATTGATATTTAAAAAATAAAAAAAAATAAAAATTCAAAAATAGCAGTACATATCGATGAGTGTTAAGATGGAGGTTGAAAGAGGTGGACCAATCACATTTTAATCAGTTGTTTACAGTAGAGCAGTGTTGGCTTATCGAAAAGACGGATAAATAATAGCTCTTCCAAGTACATCTGACAGGAAGGGAGAGTGAAATTTTGGCAGATCATCAGGACTTTTTTAGAAACTGTAGTGTAAGGAGAAGGAACCTGAATTAAAGGAATGGAGAATAAAAATGAATGAGGCAATTTGGTTATGGAAAACATTTGAATAAATCTTAAACATCAAAACATTTTTAAAGAATGTAAAACATGCAAACGAATGCAGAGGTTGTGAAGTTTAGCGTTATAAGCTCTGAAATGCTTTGTGCACACATTCACACGGCAGTACATTTCAGAAGTTTTCCACCCTACATTTAACAAGCTCAGAGGGCCCCTTTCAACTGCCGGTCCTTGGGCCACTTCTACCATTGAAATATAGCAGTAAGAAAAACACAGCGCTAAAGGTTAGCATAACTGACAGCGCATCTTACAAAATGAATGACAGTGATACGCAGCAACACTGGCCTGAGTGTCCAGAAGTGCATTCGTTTATTAAATGCAGATCCTGGCGCTGGGCGCTAGCGGCGGTAATCGGCTACCCCGGACGCCGTTTCTCTTTTGATGTCGCTGAAAATCGGCAGCATTTTTTTTCTCAGGGCGCCCGTGTGAACGTTCCAGTAAAAATGTCAGGCGTCCATTTTCCCCTGACGAGGCCGTAAATCACAGGCCTGTGCTGTTGAGAGGGAGAAGGTCCTGTCGCTGGTGCTGGGGCCGCCGTGCGAGCTGCAGTGTGTCTTCGGCTTTGCTGCGTAACCGTGACTCGCCCCCCGCCCCCAGCCCCCCCACCCCACCCACCCCCCCTCGTTCCACATTCCTGAAACGCTCAAACTGTGTGAGAGACCGAGCGGGCTCGGTCATCCTCTCGAGAGCCGGGGGGGGGGGGGGGGATTATGAAACAAAATGGCGCTCGAGAAATGGCGAGGAGTGTCTAGGGCGGGGATGGGGGACGGGGGGCATGGCTTGGGGTGTGTGGCGTTGAAACTCGTGAAAAGACCAGTATGCGATTGAAAGGACTGGTGTGTGTGTGAAAGACTGGTGTGTTTGAAAAGACTGATGTGTGTGTGAAAGACTGGTGTGTGTGTGTGTGTGTGTGTGAACAGACGGGCGTTGTGAGGTCATCAGGTGAGTCATGCCCCTCTCGTCCCGCCCAGGGTTCCGGAACCTTCACCTGGACGACCAGATGACCCTGCTGCAGTGCTCCTGGCTGGTGCTCATGACCTTCAGCTTGGGGTGGAGGTCGTTTCAGCAGTCCAACGGGGGCATGCTGTGCTTCGCCCCCGACCTCGTCATCAACCAGTAAGCCCCCCGCCCCCCGCCCCTGCCCGCCTCGAAAAAAAAAAACACGCTTTCACCCAACGGTTTCGCCCGGGGGGGGGGGTTTGACAAAACCGCCGTGAGAACGAGCAGCTGGCGGCCGGGGCGCGACGGCCTCCTGCCGCGGATGGCGGTGTTCCGTCGCCGCCGCCGCCGCCTCCACCCCTGTCCTCAGGTGAATTCGCGCGAGGAACGGCGCCGTCCCGGAAAAGCCGCAACCTGGCCTTAACCCCGTCGACGATCTGCGCTGGGAAAACGCTGCGAAATGTTAATCCGTGCTGTTGAGCCCCATTCCGGCAGTGATTCCTCAGGCTGGGAGCGCGCTGGGGGAGCGCTGTCACACCAGGTCTGCGGTAGAATAGTTCCTCTTGAGAGAAGAAAGAAAGAAAGAAGAAGAAAAAAAAAAAAACACTTTCAGCAACCGGTACGGCCAAACCAGAAAATCAGGACCCAGCAGATTTCGCACGCTGCTCTTGTTCCTCCGCCTTGAGCCTGAAGTAGCATTGCTTTTATTTGGCCATGCAATAGAACGAAATAGAAATGGCGGACAGGGCAGCCTTGTGATACCGCTATGATACTGTCTAATTGTGGAAGTTTGATGCATTTGGCAGATGGTAGACTGGATGTTGCTTTATTACCTCTGGTTTGATTAGCATACAGGAGGATCAGCTTCAGTGAACACACATAATAGTGAGTCATTTTATTTACTAATACCGTGCAGTTTATCTCCCAACACACAGTACCTATCAGTAGCATCTGAAACCATCTGTGGGGAAATATTTAGATGTGTTCCTGTTGTGTAAATAAACGCATCAGGCTGGGTCGGTGTTGGTAAGTTAACGTTGCATGACAGTGAGAGGGGAAGAAAATGGCGTCGGAACTTTTCCTGAAATTGTGTCTTTGTGTGAGACCGAACGGTTTGGCTGGACTGACGGGCGTGTCTCTGGCGCAGGGAGCGGATGAAGCTGCCGTACATGAATGACCAGTGCGAGCAGATGCTGAAGATCTCCAACGAGTTCGTGCGGCTGCAGGTCTCCTACGAGGAGTACCTGTGCATGAAGGTCCTTCTGCTGCTCAGCACAGGTGGGTGTCTGCTCTCTGCGTGCGGGCGGGGCTGTGGGGTGGGGGTGGGGGGGGGCTGCAAGTGGGCGGGGCCGCGTAAGGAATTGAACCTGCAAGCCCACTACTTAACCCTTGCATTCCACTGCTGTCTCCAAAAAACCTTTGCTTGTATCGTATCGTGTGAGTTCATAAATAAATCAATAAATATTTACTCTTACTTGTATGAAGTTAGAGGGCTGTGTGGCCTAACTGCGAGGGGGCTTTCAAACAAGGGTGAGAACAGATAAACGTCAAAACTTTAGCGTGACAGAAGCAAAAAAGTGTCTTTGACACGACTCCCGCCCCACCCCTGGAGAACAGAGGGACCAGCAGATGCAGATGTGGTCTGGTTTCACTGCACAAAGTCAGAATAATGAGGCCAAAAGTCAAGTGAACTGTCAGACACTAGGACCCACGGTGCCTTGCGAGTCATTCAAATCTGCTTTGTGATTGATGATGCCCGGAGGACACTTTCTGAGCCCCTGCCTGTGTGCATTTGCACAATGCACATTCATACCGTGTGTGTGTGTGTTTTAAAAGGCAAAAAGCAAGTGCTCGCAGCACACCAGCATGAAAAGCCATTACTGACCTGTGCACTGGGAGGCCCAACCACAAGGTGCAGCGATACCGACGTCGGTTTGAAAGAAGGCGCTTTTAACCGTCTTCAAATTACCCTAGCCTAACGCACACGGGGCACTCTTGTATTTTAAGCGCATTTTAATTGTGTTTTAAATGAAAAGAACGGAAAAACGGAGATTACATTTTCAAGCTGATCGGGGTATTTTTAGTGCCATGGCCAATCTGCAGGGCTGCTGTAATGACACCCCCCCTCGCGTTCTTCAAAACGACCCCGGGGCTGTTTGTTTCTCACAAATTAAACGCGGTGTTTCAGCCAATCCGGTCGCCACGTGTCCCCTGACAGTAACAGTGATTCTCAGTAATATGACATTAGCGTTTCTCAGACCTCACACTGTGGGCAAGCAGTCTTGGCTTTCTTCTTCATTTTCTTCTTCTCCGTGTTTATGGTTTGAGCTGTTAACTCCGTAGTGATTAGGGTTTGACATCCATTCTTACCTTCCTTTGAAAGACCCCCAGTTCTGCTACACTGCCTTCTGACCCGATACAAGAGTATTTTATTTTATTTTATTTGATGAAAGTAGAATGCAAGTAAGCTATTTTGTGATTAAAAACTGGTATTGAGATTTAAATAAAAAATTTTAAAATCTGTTTAACATTTTCTGGCATAACACAACTACTACTGTATATCAACTGATTAAGTTTATTAAAAACTGAGTTTAAATAGCAGACGTGAACAAAAGTATGTTGGAGTAAGTAAATAATATTAGTAACAGGTTGAATAAACCGCCATTTCTTTGTTGTTGATTTGTTATCAGGTTAAATTAATGTACGGGATGCTTTTAAACGGAATTTACATCAGGTTAAATGTCAACAGATGCACATTCAGTTAACAGCTCACTAAGACGTAATTCATGCAGTCGGTAAGTGTAAACGGCACGTAGAGAGTAACTATAGGAACAGACAGTAATAGCGGCTTGTCCCTTAAGTAGCTTTTCAGTCATTTTTTTCAGTGGTCGGAATTGAAGATGTAACGCTAAAAGGCTGCACTGTTCCGTTATTAAAAAAATAACAAAAACAGAGGGAAAAAGAGGGAAGAGGGAAAAAGAGGGAAGCGCTCAGTGGAAATTTTTCCCGCCCCCGTCAGACAGAAAGACGGACGCTTTCATGACTTTTCCGGCTCCTTCCGGCTGAATTTTTTTTTGCATAATCCCTCGTTAATTGGAGGGGAAGGTGCGTCTGGGCTGAAGCCCAGGACAGCAGAACCCTAAAAAGGCGGGCGGGGCATAAATCTTTCATCCCGCCTTCCATGGGGGGTGGGAGGGTGGGGGGGGGGCCCGGGGAGGAGGAGGCAAGCAGGGGGGAGCGGGGAGAGCGGGATGGAAGCGATTGAAGTCAGTCCTCGTTTTGCATAGTCTCCATGCTAATCGGACACAGGGGGGACTGGGTGGGTGGATGATATATTAGGAATGATGATTTACGGGGAACGGGGGAGTGGGGGGGGTCAGAAGCAGTGGTGTTGGGGAATGGGACGGAGCACAGTAACCAAGGGGGGGGTGCTCAGGTTTTATTGTCCCTAAAAAAACGGCTGCGGTGCAGTAATCGGGCAGAAGTTACGGGACGTCCCGCAGCTGAATTCCCCGTAGCGGACGCCCTTCCTTATTGTTGCGCGTTTATCCGTTAGCACAGCGCGCGGGGGGGGCGGGGGGGGGGGGGGGGGGTGGTTACTCTGAAGCGGCTCAAGGTCGGGTATCTTGCTCGGGACCTGAACCTGCCTCCATCTGGTCCGTCACACCTGCTGAGCGTTTTTTGGCAGCGGGTCACGTTACAGCCCTTTGGAAGCGCTGTGCCATTTTCAGTCCCTTTCAGAATCCGGTCCAGGGCTGACTCAGCTCCAGGTCCTGCGCAGGCTGCAGTGTCTGTGGGCGTTCGCTCCGACCGCGCACTGCACCACCAGATTTCACTAATGAGCTTACTTCCTGAACCCGGGAGGTGAAACGATTAGAGAGGTCAGGGGGGTGCACTGAGTTGATGGAGCAAATTCCTCATGCCTCAAATACCTAAAGATCACAGGTTCAATGCCTGGGTAAGGACACTGCCGTTGTGCCCTTGAGCAAGGTGCTTAACCTGCATTGCTTCGGTATAGATCCGGCTGGATGGATGCGATTTAAATGCTGCGTTTAAAGGTTGCGTGAGTCGCTCTGGCTAAGAGCGTCGGCTAAATGCCTGTGATGTGATGTAATGTGCCTGCAGACACTGCAGCCTGCAGGACCCGGGGCTGAGTAGCGCTGGCCTAGACTGCAAACGAACTCGGTGCAGCCGGCCTACACCCTGAACATCAGGAACAGCGGGGTCACTGAGCCAGACGCTTGACCAAAACAGCCCAAAACCGTGCACGTGTTTCAGCACTCCGGCCCCCGTTGCTTAGGCCCCGCCCCCGCTCTGACCCGTCCTCCCCTCCCTCCCTCCCTCCCTGCAGTGCCGAAGGACGGGCTGAAGAGCCAGGCCGTGTTCGACGAGATCCGCATGGCGTACATCAAGGAGCTGGGCAAGGCCATCGTCAAGCGCGAGGAGAACTCCAGCCAGAACTGGCAGCGCTTCTACCAGCTGACCCGGCTCCTGGACTCCATGCAGGAGGTGAGCGGGGGCAGGGACGAGGGCGTAGCTTAGCCGTCAGCATAGCCGTTAGCATAGCCGAGCTATTAACTTAGCCGTTAGCGTAGTGTAGCTGTTAGCTTAGTCATTAGCGTAGCCGTTAGCACAGCGGAGCTATTAACTTAGCCGCTAGCGTAGCGTAGCTGTTAGCTTAGTCATTAGCGTAGCCGTTAGCACAGCGGAGCTTGCTAAACACGTGGCTACGTACTGGTTTCTCCGGTAGCGCGCTGCCATTGTAGCCTCGAGCAAGTTCATCGGATGGTTCAGTTAACATGCAGCTGTCAAAATAGAGAAGGCTTAGAAAATGCTGGTTAGGGAAGTCGGCCCACTCTGCTCGGGGAGGGTGTAATGTGATGTTAACCCTTTAAGGTGTGAGATCGCAAACATATGAGATTAGAATGCTCTTAACTGAACACTCTAATGCTGATGTCATAATCACTGCTGGTAATTGAAACCGATGGAGTCCTAGAACACAGACTCTACTCTTCAAAGGGTTAATAGCATATTTCTGAAAACGAAGCGAAGAGCAAGCGACAATATTTCATTTATTTTTCCTTACACAATTAGCCTGGCATAGAGGTTTTTATTTTCTAAGTTCATGGCTAGATTGTGCACCATGGCAATGAAAATGTGCTTTGACTAGCCTTGTTCTGCATTAGATGGTAGCTATTAGGCACCGTGCTGAAGCTCTGCTCGTTTCCACAGATGGTCGGGGGGCTGCTCAACTTCTGCTTCTACACCTTTGTGAATAAATCTCTGAGCGTGGAGTTCCCCGAAATGTTGGCGGAGATCATCAGCAACCAGTTACCAAAATTCAAAACGGGGAGCGTCAAGCCCCTTCTGTTTCACCAGAAGTGACTGCCTTACAGTGTATACAATGCCTTAAAAAAACCCCAACCAGCCCGGCCCGACAGCCCTAAACACACACACATGCACACCTGCGTACACACACACACACCCACATTTGCGCACGCACCAGCTTGCTTACACATCCTCAGAGGAATCCCACGTTGGAGGCGGGGATGCCCGATGGCGTGCTAACGGGTGCCAGCCTGAGACAGTGCGCTAACGGGCGCTAGCCCGAGACATTGTGCTAACGGGCGCTAGCCCGAGATGGCACGCTAACGGGCACTACCCTGAGATAGCACGCTAACAGGCGCCATCCTGAGACATCGTGCTAATGGGCGCCATCCTGAGACATCGTGGTAACAGGCACTACCCCCGGAGACATCGTGCTAACGGGCGCTACGCCGGGACGTCGCGCTAATAGGCGCCACCCTGAGACATCGCGCTAACAGGCGCTACCCCGTGACGTCGCGCTAACGGGCGCTACGCCGAGACGTCGCGCAAATGGGTGCCACCCTGAGACATTGTGCTAACGGGCGCTACGCCGAGACGTCGCGCTAACGGGCGCCACCCTGAGACATTGTGCTAACGGGCGCTACGCCGTGACGTGGCGCTAACGGGCGCTACCCTGAGATGGCGTACTGACGAGCGTTAGCCCAAGACGTGGCGCTAACAGACACTACCACGATACGTGGCGCTAACGGGCGCTACCCCGAGACGCCGCGCTGACGAGCGCTGCCCTGAGGACCCAGGAGAGCCGTGAATGAGGACGGCCAGACAAGGAAAACAGGAACTGAGCGCTTCAGAGACGTTAGCGCTCACAAGTCGCTTTAACAGACACACATTTTTAATTGGCTGGAAAGTACACTCATACTGACACACACACACACACGAGTTATGCTTTTAAAAACCAATACAATATTTTATATCATTAGAATATTGATTTTATGCATGCACACTGCTAAAATGTTTACAAATATACATCAGAAAAAGGGAAAACACGTGCCTTTTTTAAGCTTTGCTGTATGGTTTTAGAATTCCCGCCCCCCTCCCCCGCCCCACCTCCACCCAAACTCTAACTGTCCAGGGCAAGTACTTTGCGTACACAATGATTGTTCTTGTGTCCCCCCCCCCCCAGCCCCCCCCCAACTTGCACTGGCAGTTCCTGTCCTTTTTCATGTTTTACATTTTTTTTAATAGCCATGTTTCCTGATCTGGGCAGCTGAATGATGGTGAACTAAAACAAGTGATCCTTACAATTATGAATTATGTAAATCCAAAAAAAAATTCTTTTCTTTTTAGCTTAATGTTCCGTGTTAAATTTCTTCGAAATGGCAGCGCTTTCCGGTTAGTGGCCAGCTTTGTTTGTCCTTTAAATCAGAACACACAAACGCAAAACGAAAGGCCTGCAAGGAGGAAAAAAAAAAAGGATAAAAATTGATTTACTCTTCTGGTGAAATGGAAAAAAAAAAAGAAAGAAAAAAAAAAAGCTGCCAGCTTCATGTTTTACACCGTCCACGATTCCTGGAATGTGGTCCGATCCTGCCCGGAACTCTCTCTCTCGCACGCTCGAGTCGCGTCCCCAGGTGGAGGGGGGGCGGGGGGAGGGGGGGGGGGGTGGGTCACGCAGTTCGTGCAGTCAAAGCACGGAGCATCTGGCACCGAGCCGCGCACCCCGTGTACAGTAGGCTACATAGGTAATCCAGCATTCCCCCCCCCCTCTCTCTCTCTCTCTCTCTCTCTCTCTCTCCCTCTCTCTCTCCCTCTCTCTCTCTCTCTCTCTCTCTCTCTCTCTCTCGAGCAGAAGGGTCGCGTCGCAGGCTGCGCGCGTTCGTTCACGCGGTTCGCCCCGGGACGGGTCACGCGAGCGCTTTCGCTCGTTTCCGCGCGGCCGTTTTAGTCCTCGTCGTCGTCGTCGCCTGACCTCCTCGTTAAAACTCTCTCTCCCCCTTTTCTCGCCGATGGATTCGAGGCCGTGGTTCCGCAGAGCTCCCTCGGACCTCTGCGCGCACGAGGACTGCTCAAATACGCACGCAAACGACGGCTGAGGAAACGCGTTTCTGAGGTCCGGTTCGTCGCTTTCCGACGCGCCTCCGCCCGTGCTCTGCCAGTGCCAAACCGCATTTTCTCATTTGTATTTTAACTATCTGACAATAGCGTTGTCTAACAGTAAAATGTTATAAATGTTTATATGAGAAGAGTTTTTAAAAAGAAAGCTGATTATAAATATATAAATATATATATATTTTTTTTCCTCCTCTGTTAAAGCGTTTAGTTTAGAAATACTCAAGGTAATCACATGCTTGTGTCTGCTCAGGTTTCCGATATGTGAACGTAGTGGATCGATCCACTTTAAGACGCCATGGAAAACGCATTGCTGGTAATTATTCCCAGCACCATTTGTTTATCATGCCCTTTTATATATACATGTTTTTAGAATATATAGAATAAAGGTGTAAAGATACGTTCAAAGTTTTTAATTAGGTCACCAGAACTTTCCCCCCTCCCGTTAATGCCTGGCTTGGTTTTCGTTTATGCTTAGACAGTGCAACAAAGCTTTTGATTACCTAGAATTGATTGATTTGAATTTTGAAATTGACAGGAAGCGGCAGCACACGCGTTCGCTGAGCTGACAGGTTCTTCTCGTGCTGTATTTGTCAATAGCCGTATGCCTATCTGCTACAGACTAAAGCCATTTTTTCCATGCATAACATCCAGCTATTTTCAATGATTAAAAAACCAGGTATGCTTGTGTGCACCTTTCTTTAATAATGACTTAAGAACATTTTGGAGGCAATGTCTGTGTGGGTTGAAATTAAAAAATATTGTGATTGATGTGACAGTTTTTTTTTTGTTGTTTTTATTTTATTTTTTTTTATTTTTAGAATTGTACATTTTCTCGTGTTACGTGTCTGTAATGCATCTCCCGGGAGACGGGGGGGGGGGGGGGGGTGTGGGTGTGGGTGTGGGGGGGGAGGGTGGGGTGAAGCCAGGTCTCTCTTGAAAGGGATTTGTTGATCTCGTTGGGACCACCTGGTTAAATGAGAATGATACCGACAACGTAATGCCCGGGACGGTCAGAAGCCACCTTTCTGCGCGTCAAACTAGCCATTAGCATTCAAGCTGAACTGCTAACCTATTGGAGAAAGAGAAAAAAAGAAAGAAAAATCAAATATCAGTATTGATATTAGTCACATGATGATTATTCCTCTGATGTTTTTATTCTATTTGTGCTTCACTACAAAGAACTTTATTTTTATGCATTTTGGGTTACTTTCACATACAGTGTCTCAGCTCCCGTTTTGGTATGGATTTCACAAAGAAAAGTTTTTCTAATTTTTTTTTCCTTTATTCTCTCTGGTATAAATTGAACTTAGAAAAAAGGAAAAAAAAATATTGAATGATTAATTTTGATGTACTATTCTTATATTTATTTCCTAAAAGGCCTATTTTGAGGCAGGAGGAAGATCCAGGTAAACAAAAAGGTGATTTAAAAATTTTTGCTCTATTTTGCCAATAAATTTAATCTGGGTGGTATCTTCATTTTAGTGACATTGGTTCATTTGTAATCCATTAAGAATCGGCAGTCAATCTTTTTGTTTGCGTTTTTGACCAAGAATAACCATATGCAAATGTATTTAAAGTGTTGATGAAACATGTTTGCTTGTACATAAATGTAAATTAAAGTATCAGTGGGAAAGATTTTATGGAAGAATACCATGTTTTTAATAATAAAAAAATGGTGGGGAGGGAAACAAGTATATTTTGTATCGTTCAACCATTTGACCAAAGCAAAGCAGAGAAATGAGCGTTCATGAGCAGTTATTTTTACAATAGCACTTCTACGTAATTATCGACTATAGCACTTATAAGTTATTTTTTTAATCTAGCTTTTGTAATGGTTTAGGTTTTGGTTTTCTTGTAAATTACTGTGAAGATTAACCAGTCACTTCAAAAAGGTATAAACTGTGTGTGAAAGTAATCTATCAGCAAGAGCCTAAAAAAAATTGCACTACCCTAATACTGGTTGGAAAAAAAAGTCTATTTTGTATAAGATATACATGCAAATATTATCTTCAGAAATTAAGGGCAGATTGTATTTCACTGGTTATGGCTTTCATTAAAGTCTGTTTTGTTTTTTTTTTTGTTTTTTTGTTTTGTTTTTTCTTCTCAGTTCTGTAATTGTAATCCAATGTAAAGAATATCCCAATTGTCCATTTGTTTAAAAAGTAGTTTTCTATTACTTCTGTATTACACCTTTTCTGTAGTCAATGTTGATCTTTTCACCTACTTGATTAAATGTTGGACTAAGGTTTCTTTGCTTGGTACTTTTAAAGAACTTTGGTGATATGCCGAAGTGGTATGGTGGTATGCTGGTAACCGTTGTCGATGGTTTGAAAATTGTTCACCGGAATGGTTTTCTGTCATGATGAAGAAGTTACAGCTATCAGTCGTTCATATATAATAAATGCGCTTTTCCATCCTGGTGCTCATTTGTCACAACTGTCTTTAAAAATGAATGAATGAACGAACGAATGAATGTCTTCATACATACGAATGTTATTTTCCATACGACTAGCCCAATGTACGAGTCTCATCTGCTATCGGTTATGAATGAATGGATGACACGGTGTTTATACAGTCGTTTTGGCCGTATGAAATATCGGCAGAGATGTTCATAGGAAAATGGGCAGTTGCTGAAAACTACGTCTGTCAAGATTGGTGTTATATATAATTTAATACGGAAGTTAATAGTTCACATTTTTCTTTTTTTTTTTTGGCTGTGATTTTTCATTTGCCATAGTTTCTAATTAAATTGTTTAAATTATAAGCTATGGGGAATGAGAAATCGCAGCAAAATAAATTTTAAAAATCGAAACTTTTGCTTATTAAAATATAACGAAAATATTTTAATTATTATTTAGCTATAAAACCAGGAATGACACGAAATAAGCCAGTTGATTAAAGTATAAATGCTTTCACTTAGTGTGACCTTTGATTGACCTTGATCTTAAAGAGTTAAGTAATGTGGCATGTAGCCCATCCCTTAACACTCAAATTTCTTTATTTTTACTCCAGGGTGTCTAGCTAAAGCTAGCAGCCTAGTAGCTTGCTAATGCTTGCTAGCAAGAGATCAATGCTAAGGCTAGCTAGTAAGTGACAACACAACTGATGTTCAGAAGAAAGACAACACAGCAGATGCATTCAGTAAATGTGCTGAGATGACTGTTGGTCAGGAAGAAAATTAAGGGAGGGGCGGGCAGCGCACCCTACTGTATACATTTTTTTCAGAGACATTTTTCATAGTCATAGATTCCATAACAGAATAAGACTGGTAAACGAAGGAAAAGCAAAAAGCAGACAATTTATCCTTGAAAATAACCTTTTTTAAAAATTCTCAGCATTATTCCCATTCAGTGAACTGGAAATATTGTGTGCTTCACAAAATAACTAGCTGAATAGATACTTTATGACACCTTGTTTTTCATAAATGTATAGACAGATAGAGACTGACCTTTAACCAGGGAGAGAGGGCAACTGAGAGCAAAGCTCTATTTTACAATGGCGCCCTGAGAATATAGCGATGTAGAAAACACACGATGACAATAACACTGATAAAGAGGGCACACACAATTTTTTTTTTAAATGCCTCGTAGGGAGTCATTGTGAACTATAACGCTGGTAAACTAGCTCAAGGATTCAAGGACAAACCAGCTTATAGCTTTCAGGATGACTAACAGCAGTTTGTCATGTGCACTGTTTGTCAGGGGAAGTTAAGGCTTCCGTGAATTACCTGTTTATCAAACTGTCATTTTCTGGATGCCTTGCAATGTCAGGCCTCCAGAAGAAGCAATAAAGAGGAGAAGTTTGACAAAGAGGACAAATGGCAGACACATACACACACACACACTCACACGCACACTCACTCAGTACATACATGCACACACGCACACTCAGTACGTAAACACGGACACACACACACACTCCGTACATACACACACGCAAGCACAAAGTCCCTTTGTGTTGGTCTTTAATGGGAAGGAAATCTGTACAATGCTCATATAAATCTCCGATAAAACATTGTTAAGGCAGGCTCAAAACTTGACACATAAAAAAAAAAAAATCAAATTGCTAAAAAATTAAGTTAGTATGCTACAATAGAAAATATAAAAAAATTTTGTACTTAGAAAAATGATGCCTTATCAAATGCCAGTATTTACAATATGTTAATACCATACACACCCAATAAAATAAAGCCATTTTAGGACCCCATCCTAGAATATTAATTCAATGCATTATAAATAGCAGAGATTACATAAAGATCAAAGTAGCCCATTTTCACAATATATATATATTTGTAATAATTTTTTTTTTTTTTACCATTTCCACATGTATATTGCTGTAAAGAACGTTTTTCCCCAAAAGAAAGTTTAATATATATATTTTGTGCATCTAGGAAAAAAGAACCTTTTCTCCCCCAGTTTAATACCAGATTCTTCATAGTAGTTCCAAGAAAAAATAGACAGAGCATGACAAAAAAAAAGGGGGAAAAAAAATCTTTCAAGAAGCGAGGTGCTGTTTGTTAACAGAAGTTTTAGGCTGAATTGCAACAAAAACCCTGTGCAACACTAAACTGGAGGAATCACAGTTCATCCGTAAGGTCTTCCATTGCAAGAAAAAAAATGGCGAAGGTCAACAGAGGTGCAACCAATCACGTTGCATCGTGCTTTGAATCTGATGTTCCCTTTGATACGCTCTGCACGGCTTGTGATTTGGGTTCCTTTCCCCGGCATGAAGCGAGCCAAATACTCTTGGAAATTAAAAGAAATAATAAAATAAAATAAAAACGTTGTGGAATATGGGCCAGTGAGAGGACCACAATCGCAAAAAATCAAAATGGATAAAAGGAATAGCACACACACACACCTTAAGAAATATCAGAAATTCTACATATGCTGATAGAAACTGCGCCCGTACTCAACTGAAATGCGGAGTTCCCGGAAAAATAAGTTTTTAAAATATATCATTTTGCATTTTGTACTGTGAAGGAATGCATCCATTAAGTGGATGTAAGTATATATATTTCTTCCACTAATGACACACACATTAGAAATGGAATGACAGCAAAAGTAGACTACAGGACCAAACTACTGGGGAAAATAAAGAACTGCTGTAAGATTTAATAGTACTTCACCCGACGCACAGCATGAAAAGTAATTTTTTTTTTTGTTGCAATGGAGGACAACTTTAATGCACGGTAGCTTTGTCTGCTGCCATGGCAACGTGCACAGCAGACCGAGCACACGAGTGCTCCATACTGAGGGCGGGGCTTTGTGGTTCCCGCCAGTGTGCTCGCTGCAATTAGGCCATGAAGTCCCGCCGACAGTACAGCCAGTACCCCCCTGCGCCCCCCCCTCTCGTGCACACTTGCATGCCTGTTACCCCCCCCCCCCCCCCCCCCCGAGTTGTGCACTGAAAGGGGAAGTGGGGGCATTCACCAGCTGCTTTCCCTCGGCAGAGCAGAAGCAGAAAAGCTCAGTGAGAGGAGGGCCTGTGGAGGGAGTGAGCCTTCAATCGCACTGCTCTACACACACGCACACACACACTCTGACACGCGCACACGCACACACGCACGAGCACCACACGCACGCACACACACACACACACACACACACACACACTCTCACACTCTCACATGTGCACACACACACGCGCGCGCACACACACGCGCGCGCACACACACACACGCATACACACTCTGACACGTGCACACACACACACACACACACACTGACATGTGCACACGCACACACACACACGCACACACACACACTCTGACACGCGCACGCGCACGCGCACACACACACACACACACACACACGCGCGCACACACACACGCATACACACTCTGACACGCGCGCACACACACACGCATACACACTCTGGCACGCGCACACACACACACGCACACACACTCTGACACGCGCACACACACTCTCTCTCTCTGCTCCCCGGTCGATCTGCAGCCCCTCCAGGGGGCCTTCTTGCGCAGGGGGATTGGGAAGGGGTCGGTGACCCCTGACCCCTGACCTCAGGGTTACACAAATTCCACATAATTCTCTGGTATCAGCCCGGTCCTCCCGTCCAGAGTGCCTTCCAGCCAGCCGGGTTCGCGGGAGGGGTGCACTGCGGGAGACAGAGAGGGTGGGGGGTGGGGGGGGGGGGGGGGGAGAGATCCCGTCAGCACGCCATCGCTACACACCACCGAAAACCAGGCTACGGCGGGACACGTGCGGACCGTCCCCGACCGACTCCGGGAGGAACACATCTGTGTGGGGCCCACCCTCCCCAGACGGGACGGGGGTGAAAATGGGGCCCCTGGGCCCGTGAGCCCACCGAAAAAGTAAACCGCGGAACGAGGGGCACGCGGGCGGACCTCGGGCAAACCGAGGCGGCGAAACGGGTGGCGCTCGCAGGAGGGAGCCTCTCATCCCGCCTCCGAGCTTCTCCGCTCCTGGCTCAGTGGGTCGGGTAGTGAAGGGAGCCCAGACAGCAGGGAAGCGTGTGCATGATCAGACGGTCAGTAAGACTGCGAAAACACCGCAGAAAATCCGCTTTAACACGACAGGAATGAGAAAGACTGAAGGACTGAGCCGTTCACTGAAGCTTTAGAGAAGACTCTTAAGGAAAGGCACCCCTGTTCCTGGAGATCTACAGTCCTGTCGCTTTTCATTCCAAACCTCACAAAGCGCTCCTCATTCAACAGCTAGAGATCAGCATTGAGCTGATCAGTATAATCAGGTGTGCCAAATTAGGGTTAAAATGAATACCTACAGGGTGTTAGATCTACAGGAACAGGGTGTGGCAGCCCTGCTCTACTTTACTTTACTTTATTCTGTTTATTTTTACAGGGACAGTGCACATTAATAAACATTTCTGTAAATGTGCCAGTTTAGCCAGCATGGCTAATTTCAAACTAGAGACTGAATATTTCCCAGTCATCTCAGATGCAGGTGAGTGAGTAACGGTACCCAGCCCCGCCGCCTCTCTCCCTCCCCCTCACCCCCCTCTCCTCCTCTCTCCCTCCCTCTCCCCCTCACTCCCCCTCTCCCCCCCCCCCTCTTCCCCTCTCTCTCTCTCTCCCTCCCACTCCCCCTCTCTTCCCCTCTCTCTCTCTTCCCCTCTCTCCCCCTCGCTCTCTCTCTCTCCCCCTCCCTCTCTCTCTCTCTCCCCCTCTCTTCCCCTCTCTCTCTCTCCCCTCCCTCTCTCTCTCTCTCCCCCTCTCTTCCCCTCTCTCTCTCTCTCCCCCTCCCTCTCTCTCCCTCTCTCTCTCTCTCCCCCTCTCTCTCTCCCTCTCTCTCTCCCCCCCCCCCCCCCCCCCCCTTTCACAGACACCACGCACCCCATCTTCTCGACAGGCTGACTCATCAGCGTCCCGTCCCAGTAACAGCCAGACCGAGCCGCGCATCGCCCCCCAAACTGGCTGGCTCGGGCCAGAGCCAGCTGAGAGGGGGGCTGTAGCTGCCCTGTGCGAGCTGCACTGCTGCCTTGCAGGACGGCCAGCCGCCACGCTGGGATTGGACGGAGCTCACCGTTCTCAAAGATGGTCCCGGCGATGAAGGACAGCTCGGACTCGTGCTCGGCCTTGCAGGCGTAGAGGGCCCGCGCTTTCCGGAAGGGGGGCTGCGGGAGGAGGGGGGAAGCGAAAAATCAGCCAGGATAAGGGACACAGTCTAAGCGCTGAAGTGGCCCCTGCTGCCCTATAAGCCCAATTAACTAATCAAGAGGAACAGAGAACAAAACACACTCATGCTTGTTAGCTTCCCACAGCTCTCTGTAATGTCTGTTTAGCCCTTTGTGACATCACAAATGTTCTCAACTGAACAATTCTGATGTCACAATCGCTGCTGAAAAAAGCAGAGGAGTTCCAGAACACTGACTTAGAATTCTGAAATAAAACATTCCAGAAGTCCTACTCTTCAAATGGTTGACACAATGTGCCCTTTATCTCAATACAGCATCTCACTTTTTTTGTGCTGGATGTGGAGGGCGGGGGTGGGGGGGGGGGGGGTGCAGGAGTGCAGAGTGGGCGGAGCCACCCACCTTAAGGGGGAGGAGTCGCTGGAGGTGGAGGAGGCTGGCTGGGGACTGGAGGGTGCGGAGAACATCGGCCAGGAGGGGGACCGCGGCGAGGTGGGGCTCGGGGAGGCCGGGCTGAGGGCGACAAACACAGGCGGCGAGCGTGAGGCCCGTAACCACGGTAACCCCCGCCGGCCGGCCGGCCGAGTGGCGCTGAAAGCATGGTGCCACAGCGCAGCACTTCGGCCTCTGCTCCAGGTTTAGCGTGCACGTATGGAGCTGGTGGCACAGGTCTACCAGGAGATCGCATGCTCGCTAAAAACACACGCCCCCAAGGCAGAAAACACGCCCACTACAGGAACACATCGGTACAAGACACGCCCACCACAGACGGGAGATAGGGCCTTATTTCGACGTGTCCCTTCTGCGCCTCCAAAAGGGTCAGGAGAAGTGTCGCCCACCAGCGGGCATGTTCTGTGCCAAGGGGCGTGTCTTGTGCCAGTGGGCGTGTCTTGTGCTGGTGGGCGTGTCTTGTGCTGGTGGGCGTGTCTTGTGCCGGTGGGCGTGTCTTGTGCCGGTGGGCGTGTCTTGTGCCGGTGGGCGTGTCTCGCTGGGTGTCAGCAGGCTGGAGGCAGACCCGTCTCTATGGCGCGGTCGTGTGAGGCCCGTAACCGGGGTAACCGCGGCTGGTCGAGTGACGCTAGCGAGGCAACGCATGCCTGCATGCCACAGCGCATTGCTCCGATTTTTAGCATGCATGCTACATATCAGCTGTGCGCATAAAGCACTATAATGGGCGTAGCATTTAACATTCATGTAAACTGACAGGTGACTATCTAACCCAGCCCTTAACACACTGACAAGTCTAATGAGGTAGGACATCACACTGCACAGTAGGCTACAGGCATGAAATTACTGCTGTCATCCTGTGTCACTGTCTACATCCTTTCAGATGGCTATCTGAATGCAGAAAATGGCTGAGCAGTTTGTTTAACAAAAGTTGGCAAAGAAAAAAATAAATTGTGTAAATTTCACCAGGTGGCTATAAAAGTCTCTAAATCTGGCAACAAACAGAACAAGATGGCAACAGATCAACAGACGCCAGCAGACGATTCAGTACACACGCACGCACGTACGTACACACACATACACACACACACGCATGCAAGCGTGCAAGCACAGAAACCTGCACCTGCACACACAAATACACCACTTCCAAGGCTCTGACAGGAAGTGGACACCAGACGGCAGTAACTGTAATCATGTCATCTGCGTCCATAAATTATGCAAAAGCAGCATGTAAACAGGATGAGGTAACCGGTGGGGGGGATGGGGGATTGGGGGGCAGGGGGGGGGGGGGGCTCTGCTTCCCTTACTGGGGCCAGGAGCCTCTTCCTGGGCAGGAGAACAACTTCCCAAACCCCACCCCCCTCCTCCCTCCCTTCCCTTCCCTCCCCTCCCCTCCCTCCCCTCCCTAGCCTTCTACACGCTCTCATACCCGCTAGCGCTTCTCAGGTCCAGCACAGGTCTGTAGCGCTAAGGCACTGCCCGGCGAGTGACTCATCGCTCCGCTCGGGGGGGGGGGGCGTTCGCGGGGTTCCATCGAGTCCTCCGGCCCCTCGGAGACGGGCCGGCCCGCGACGGACCCGCGTGAACGCGAGCAAGCGAAACCAAACGAGCGAATCCGAACGAGCGGCTGAGTCATTAGCGCCTCTGAGTCACGCTCTCTCCTTCCTGCGCCCGTTTCCGAAGGCAACCGGGGGAGCTCGTGCGTCAGGAGGGTTTTTAAAAAGGCGGGGGGGGCGGGGGGGGAGATCGTACCTGGTGGGAACGCTGGGTCGGCTCTTTGGGCTCAGCCTAGACGTGGAGAAACGAGAGAAGAGCAGAGCAGCATCATTAGCATACACGCTGGGCCCTACGCTAAAGAGCAAGCCCAGCCAATCAGATGCAGAAATCACCGGTTACATGAGCGCTGGCTGATAGGCTAGACTGGGCCAGTAATGGTAAGTAGCTGCCAGCACAGTGGGGGGAAAAAAAAAAAAAAGAGTGCTAGCAGGCTTGAATCCACCTCTCTTCTTTTTATAGCCTGAGACAAAGCAGGAAAACTCACTTGCAATGTTTAATGATTAAAATGAAAACTTAATCATTAAAATTCCCCCCAGGAGGAAAAGACTGTTTTGTTCGGAAAATCTCGACCGCGACCACACTGCAGTGATTCCAAAAGCCTGTAGCATTTCTCAACCCCCCCCCCCCCCCCCCCCCCCCCCACCTCTCTTGGACAGTTGGGCAAATTAACATGCAAGATGCATCTAGCGAGAGACAGGACGGCGCATTGTGGGCACGCGTGAGTAATGCGGCGCATTGTGGGCACACGTGAGTAATGCGGCGCATTGTGGGCACCGCGTGAGTAATGCGGCGCATTGTGGGCACGCGTGAGTAATGCGGCGCATTGTGGGCACGCGTGAGTAATGCGGCGCATTCCCTGCACGTGTGCGGGCGCATGCCTGCGTACGCGCGCACGGGGCCGGTGCAGCGCTGTGAGCACGTGCACACACGGCCGGGCGAGTGCGTACGTGCGTGCGTGAGGGGTAAGAGAGGTTCTGTGAACCGTGGGATCAGGGTGCGAATCCTCACACCCCCTCCCCACTGCCCCCCCCCCCCCCCACCCCACCCCCCCACGCTAATCCAATCCAGTCATCCCAGAGCGTGCTCTCGAACCGCGGACAGACTGTGACTACTGGGGCAGTGGGGGATCTGTTGTCATGGAAACCATTGAGAGATTCTATTGATAGAATGTGGCTCGGAACACCGGTAAAGGTCTGCCTGTTTGTTTCTGTTGTTCACTCTGTTTGACGCAAGGCGATCCGCCACCCCGGACTCCCTGCCCCTGCCCCTGCTCCAGCTCCGGCTCCGGCTCTGACCTGGGTGTGCGTTCGTTTAAGCCTTTGAAGGGGTGGGTATCCCGGAATGTTCTTTCAGAATTTCAGAAGTCAGTGTTCTAGAACCCCCACTGCTTTCAGTTACCAGGAGTGATCGTTACATCAGCCAAGAACATTCTAATCGCACATTCGTGATCTCACACCCTTAAAGAGTTAATGCAGAAAGTTTTAGGCACTGCGATTGGGGGAAGGGTAGGGGGAGGGAGGAGTCAGCCGGCTCTTTTTTTTCAGCACACGTGTCCGCAGTGCACCATCCTACCGCAGTCAGTCATCCAACCCGTTGGCCAGCAAACAATGCCTGACAGACAACAGTAACAGCCTCAGACAACAAAATCACCTCTGAGCTGTTTAAGCTCCACTGTATCTACACAACAGGGGGATGGAGGAGATGAGCAGTGTGTGCCTACGTGAAACGTACACAGAACTTAAACATGTAATTAGCCTGGTAGCGGTGCCGCAGCCAAAGTGCTACCGTAGAGAAGTCAAAACAAACCAGGATATCCACTGATAAATTACAGGCTTGCGAAGGGCCGAACAACATCGGTACCACTGCTCCAGTATTTTGTCGCGATGGTGCACCTTGCTCCATTTGCCAGTGGTAAGTACTTCCCATGTATTCGGTATAATGAAAGCAAAAACATGCAGTCACTACATTTTAACATACAAATGTACTGATAGTTTTAGACCATTGTTTGTCTCTACATTCAAAGTAGAGTTACTCATAATTAGCATAATAGCAGAATTTAAACTATGCTGTAAATACATAAAATGTATATACTTGACAGTGACAATACAATGAGTTGAACTACTGCCTTAGTTAACATGACAATATAAAGATACAAAAGTACTGACAAAGCATTTACACTAATGTTACCTAATCACTAAAAAAATGCAATAATAGTTGTTAGCATAAATTACACATCCACTAGAAAAAAAAACCCTTTTATAAAATGCACTGTTGTTAACTGCAGTTCAAGGAAAGTCAGTTAACATGGTTAGCTGATGATCAAATTAAGCAGCATTACAATCATAACTAGCAGAATCTAGCTATGGCCATGTTGCATGAGCAATTACAACTGAAGCTACAATTTTGCATCATTCCCTCAAAAAATGTCTTATGTGTCTTAATTATTGCTTTTTGGACCCTGGTACATGTACTATATACCACATTCCATAATATTCCTTGACGTGGTTATATGTTAAAATATATATGTTAAATATTACACACAAATTATCATTTGTTTTACTGTTTTAGCCTTAATATTTGCTACCAGGGCCCAGATCTGACAGCACTGCTCCAGCAGTAAGTTATCTGTTGTGTCATGGCAACGCAGATGATCTGTGCAAAGACTATCGCACACGTGCATCTTTCAGTACTCTTTTCAGTTCTTTACAAGTTATTTTCACAAGCAAAAACAGACCCGCACACTGTCGACACAATCGACATGCTGAAAAAAATTTAATAAGACGGTATAAGTACCGGCCATAGCATTTGGAGCTTCGAAACAGCAGGTGGTGAAATCTGAGCATTATTATGGTGTCATCACCCAGTGGTTTGGAGTCAAAGGTCACCTCTAATGGCTCAGCTCTGTTTCCAGATTTACACCATCTAAACTTGACACTGAGAACGATGGCTTGACCCAACCACAAAAAAAAAGAAAAAGAAACTGATACTGGGATTCAAACAACTTAACTCACAGTTGCATGTGTCAAGCTCCTGCATTATCTTTTTAGCTTTTGTCCGCATATTTCGAATACTGAAAACCATAATTGAAAATATAGTCACAATTCATTTTCAAATATAAAGCATTGGAATATTATTGGAAATTAATTCAAACTGCTTTTTGACCACGGTAATGCAATACAAACGGTATTCTGAAGCATTTTATTCCATGGCTGAGTGTGAGAGTGAGAATACATTTTCTGCACATTTGCAGGAGATGTTTCAAAATGTTTCCCAGAAATGAGATGGAAAAAAATACAATTAGTGCTACAAAAAAGGTAATGTGTGAAAAGGTCACCCAAAGTTCAAGAGCACATTTTAACTGTTCTTTAAAAGACTGAATTTTTGCCAACTTAGCAGCAGAAAACAAATAACACACATTTAATTCTGTTAATGTAACAGTCAAGGACACTTACAAGGGCTTACACATAAAAGCCAGCAACACAGACATCACACACACACACACACACACACACACTGCCCTTAATGGGGTCAGCAAGATGGTCACTGAACATTCACACACACACACACACACACACACACACACACGCTGCTCTACCCACACACACACACACTCGCTGCTCTGCCCACACACACACGCACCACGGTTGCCAGTTGGCAGCGGTTACGCGGAGGGAAAGAGTGAGATCATCGGCCGGGCCTGTGTGAGGGCGGGCAGGCGGGTCCTGGGGAGGAGAGCTCCTCCCACTTTCCACATAATCCCCGGCGGGCACGCGCTTCTGGGGTTTCTTCCAGTGGGGGGGGGGTTTTTTTTCTTCGCGGCTTCCCGAACACGAGCGTCCGATGTGTCCCGCTCGCCCCCCCCCCCCCCGGGACGGTCACCGATCGGAGCGGCTAAAACGGGCAGGTGGAAGCCTCCCCCCCCCCCCCCCCGCCATTCGAGCAAAGCGGCGGACGTCGCAGGGGCACAGAAATAGACCAGGGCCCTCGAAGCTGCCGAAAACACTTTCATTAGCGGATAGCTGCCCTGTTAAGGGGGGGAGCAGGGAGGGGGGTGGGGAGGGGGGCGGGGAGGGGGGTGGGGTGAGATTCCTGACAGTAGATCTGGTGTTGGGCCGAGGGACAGGCCACTTGTGGCAGTTGACCCGGCTATTTGAGTGCACGGCAGGACTGCAACCAGAGCTGCCAAGTTAGCGACTGATGCTATATTTAGGAAATAGTGAGATTCCACCCACAACTTTTTTGCCCACCTCCGCCCCACCCCCCAACACGAGAACGATCAAAGACAGATCCAAATTTCTAACTTTACTCAAGTTTGCCAAGTTGGTTATCAGCTTTAAAAAAATGTAGACCGGTATGCATGGAATGATTTAAAGAAAAAAAATAATAATAATAATCATGTTTATGCCTGTTCCATCAGAGTAGTCTGCATACTGACTGTAAACACGGTCATTGAAGCTTTACTGACAGGATATGTCCACAGAACGTTTAGGACTGATACCACGTTCCCATGAGCCGGTGTTGAAAAAAGCAGAAGGCTTGGATGACCGTGCGATGCCGTGCATGCGTGGGCTGCAGTGACATCCCATAATGACTTAACCGGGTGATCTGAGTCCTTTTTAAGGCACGAATTAAAGCAAAACAAAATGTCTTTTTCCTCTCGTTAAATGCATATGCAGTTACATATGTTCACTGTGGTAGCGATATATGCCAAATAAAACTTGGCTCACTTTCTTAAGTTTTGAAGAAAAAAATAAAAATATTGTTTTTTGCGATTTTGTCATGTTCAGGAAATCCAGTCTTCCACTTACTTCCATCCAGTGATCCACCAGTATCTGAGATACTAATGTTTTTCAAATTAACAATGGGATCAAAAAGTATGTAAAACACAGAAATATTTTGTGCATGGTCTCTTAAGATACACTTACTGAAAAACGAATATTGCGTTGACGCACTGACTTACTCTAAAAGTACCTTCATATGTGTAAATACGAGGTTTTTGTATATTTCCCATATTAACCAAGAGAGGAGCGCTTTTCAGCCACAGTATTCAGAGAGGGCCCGCTCACAAATGACAGGAATCATTACATTACAGGCATTTAGCGGACGCTCTTATCCAGAGCGACTTACACAACATTTTCACATCCATTTATACAGCTGGATATATACTGAAGCAATGCAGGTTAAGTACCTTGCTCAAGGGTACAACAGCAGTGTCCTACCTGGGAATCAAACGGGTGACCTTTAGGTTACAAGACCAACTCATTATCCATTATACTACACTGCTGCCTAGTCTGGGTGTTTGTATTATTACCTGCAGACTATGGGGGGGGGGGGGGGACATCTCTTCATTTTTGGGTACATATTTCCTTCTAGCCATATATGAAAGGCAGTCACAGACATTTGTTTCAGTTCTTCCACCTACTGAAGAGAAACTGAAGCAGTGTTTCAGACAACCACCAGGGACCTGACTGGAAAAAAAAGTTCAAATATTTTTAAAGTTTTTATATAATACAAGTGTCTTGGATGACATAAACGCAGTGATAATATTCTCAAAACTACCATTTATTTTATTTTCATTGAATGTCACTTGTAGTGTATATTTCAGCACAGTAGAATATATGGTTCTTAATACTGAGACCAGAGACTCCTGGTACGAACTAAGGCCAGATCCACAAAAGGGAGACAAAGAAGATCAATAGAATGAAAATCTGCAAACCAAATTCACTCACTTCACAAGAGAGGAGTCCAAAACACCTACATAACTTCACAAGTGCTCTGGTGGAAAATCAAACAGTCAACATTGCCACTCAAAACCCAGCTCCAAACCCTCAAAAGCATTGAAGGGAGATTTAATTCATTTTGTCCTTACACTAAAATGAAAGGAATATTTAATTTTATTCATACTTCACCTCACTTCCATATTTCATATTTATCCTTTGTGGCGAGTTTGCTGTGTTTTCAAAACAACAAGAACGGGAGTGAATGAGAACCTGGCACGGTTGGTCACCAGGGACGTCCGATGTCGCTAGCATTCGCGCTACGCAAGTACAACGAGGGGTGAGCTTTTCCAAAAAAATGACTCGTGCTACACAAAATAAACGAAAATACCCCTTTCAGGATCGAGTGTGGGTACCCCAGGGGGCGAGCAGAAATGGGCGGGAGCCTCTGCAGGAAGCCTTCACTGACGGGCGCTCGTACCGCAGCGAGGGTATCCGCCACCGAAGAGCTCGACGCCTCGCGTTTCAGGCCGTACCCCCCTTTTATGACTGAGCCCCTTTATCTGGACCGTTTATTGCGGCTGGAGGGCTCCCCGGGTTTGTCGGCCCGCGGGGAGAGGAGAGAGCGGTGGGCTCTTTGTCTCTGGTCTGTGGTCGAGTGCGGTGGGCCGGTGGGTGCAAGGTTTAGGTCACTTAAGATTTTGATGTCCCTAAACAAGAATGTGTGGGGATGAACCGGACGTGGATCGTGGATTTGGAGGGGGGGGGGGTTGGTGGATGAAATGGTGTGTCATGGGCGGGGGGGGGGGGGGGGGGGGGATTGCGGACGAGAGAAGCAAACGCAACAGACACACAGATGACAATACTGTACAATTAAAATGTCTAACAAATTTTTTATTTTTTTTAAACTTTTACTCGTGTGGACCAGGCATGATTGTGGCCCCAAACGGCTGTATGGGGCGTTTATGCCAGCTGAGTACAAGCTTTGGACACAGCTCCCCCACTGGGTGAGGGAGGAAGAGCAACAGCAAAGATCTGGGTGGGGTCACCGGCCATCTGAAAAGGGAGGATCCACCAGTTGGTTTTGTGACCCCCCCCCCCCCCCCCAACCTGATGCGCCCAACGTATCGGGCCCCTGTGATGCTCACACCCCCCTTATTCTCACGTTCAAAAAGCGCAGCCATGACGACGACATTCTTTTGCGTTCTAACATGACACAAGATCGGGAAGCCGCCGTTTCCTCCAACGAAGCACGCTTCCAAATTATCCGCCCCTCTCCCGAGAGTTCCGAGAGGCTCTCTCCCTCTCTCCCTCTCTCTCTCTCCCTCTCTCTCTCTCCCTCTCTCCCTCTCTCTCGCGCCGCCGTGAATTAATCCTGCTTCCCAGGTTTTTTTCCGCGCTTCCGTCAATCGGTGGCGATAACCCTCGGCCGCGGGCTGCCGGGCCCCTGGGCGCGATACGGGAGCGGATATCGGCGCATTCACGGACAGATTAAACACAGATTACCTTATTACTCCCCCGCCATCCATCCATCGGCCCGGCGGCCTCCCACGGCACCAGAGTCACTGGATATCATCAACGGCCTTAAACGGATTAAGACCAGCATCTGGGACTCACTGGTGTGGTGGAGAATGAGAGTCTCTCTCTCTCTCTCTCTCTCTCTCTTTCGGCTGTTCTCGTGAGGGGTCGCCACAGCGAATCATCCGAACCGCATATTTGATTTGGCATGTTTTTTTTTTACGCCGGATGCCCTTCCTGACGCAACCCTCCCGTTTATCCGGGCTTGGGACCGGCGCTGCGAATGCGCTGGCTTGCGCATCCTCAGCGGCTGGGTTTTTGGGGCATTGGCCGGGATACGAACCCGGGCCTCCAGCGTGGCAGGCGAGCGCCCTACCGCTGAGCCACCAATGCTCCCAGAATGAGAGACTATGTCTGCGAAACGAAAAAAAAGAAATACTACACCGACTACTGTAAAAATGTACTTACTGGATTTCCATGTGTCATATTAACGTGAGATTAACGCGAGAATTTACGGAAAATATGGAGGGCTGAGAATTTTTCCGACAGGCTTCTACGCAGCTGCCTGCCTTCTAGACAGTGCCGCCCACAAATCCACATCCAGTGTTTGTGGATCACATCAGTTTTTATTACTATTCACTTTAATTCATTGGGTCTTTAATTTGCTCCTACATTATGCTCTTCTTTTGTAAATACTGGTTTTAAACACTGCATGCGTTTCTAAAGCCTTTTACGAGTTTGCCGGAACGTTTATGCACTGATAAAACTCAGCGCGCTCTCTTGGGGCCGTAAATGCTGCCAACGTTTGTGGATCTCTTCCCCCGCGTTGCCAGAAGTTTCACG
>CM077292.1:4679099-4734099 GCA_039654925.1 Anguilla pacifica | reverse complement strand
CACAGGGAGTTTGGCCGGGCCTGTTTCCCCGCCGGGGCCCCGTCCAGGTCCGGCTCGCTGCCCGTCAGGCTGTTCTGGTGGGCCCGGCCCTGGGTGCTGTTGGAGTTGACCGAGCCGTGGGTGAGGACCGAGTCCGCACTCGAGTTCAGAACCAGGCTGCTCCGCTTCGCTGGAGAACCACGGACACAAAGGGGGACAGTTCAATCAAAGAGGGCTCATTTTTTATCCATTATCTTTATTTAAACCTCTATTTATACTGGGCAGGGCGACTGACACACACTCTCTTACAGCAACGCCCTGCTTCACACTCACACAGACAATCAATCACACAAATAAAGCACGCTGTGACGTCACAGTGGTGACAGGGAGGGTGGGGGGGGGGGGCGTGTCCAGGTGAGGCCTCACCTTTTTCGGCGGGCGGGGGCGTGGGGAAGAAGGTGAGGGGCCTCTCGCTGCAGGAGGGGGGCTTGGTCTCCGTGCTGCGCCTGCGGAGGGGGTGGTTCTGGGAGTTGGAGGGCGGGTCCGTGAAGATCTGGAGCGGGAGGGGGACAACGGGACAGCCGCCGGTCAATTTCCCGCCGAGGTTGCAGAGACGCGGGCAAAACCCGACCTGCGGCCATCTTAAATCAGAGACTCAGTGACGCCAGCCTTCCTGCAGGAAAAGTCTACCATCCTCCATTTTATAAGAACTCAGACAGAACTCAGACAGCTCTACTCAAAACCCTCCATGTGTTCCTCGTACTGTAACTGGTACACATGCCCAGACTGCAGGCACGAGACCATGGTTACAGTTACTGCATTCATCTGCCTGCTGGGGAACTGACTCCGCCGCTTTCCCCGCGATTGGTGGAGGGGGTTCAGCCCCGCCCCCCTCCCGCGCTCTGACAATGGGCCAGGAACCCTTCAGGCGCCTTTCCCGGCCTGTCAGGGCTCGTGACTCAGCCAAAACACGGGGCGCGAGGTCCGGACCACTTCCCCCCCCCAAACCACAACGCGGTTTTCCTGAGCTGCTGAGCTTGACATCCCAAAAAAAAAAAAAAAGCACTCTTCAATATACATACATACATAAACATATATATGAATATAATTCTGCTTTTGAATCTTCTGTTCCGGCTGCAGTAGCGCAGTTTAGCGGATGAAATCAAAGCAGAACGCCCCCCCCTCGCCCCCCCCCCCCCCTTCCCCCGTCAGTCAGGGGGGTTTGTGTGTGATTGCGGTGGACACAAATTATCGCTCGAACATGGACGGGGGGGGGGGGAACGTTACTCAAAAAAAGAACGGTTTGAAAGCGTCGCGAGCGGGGGGAGGGGGGATGGGGGAAATTGCGGACGCGCGCTCGGGGGAAAGCGTCTCATCACCGACGGGCCGTCCGTTCCTGAGCTTCGCCCAAAACGCGGTCGGAACGTCGGCCGAGTCGCAGAATTAATCGCCAAACGGATTCGTGCCGCCGGTTTCTGAAGTGCGGAGATCTTCAGAGATAACGACTTTCAAAAAAAAAAGATAATTTAACCGTTCGTAGTGCACTCGATTTAAATTAGAGATGCCGCTATATTTGTACAATTCTAGAAACCGAATTATAGTGTTGTGCGCTTACGTGGAAAAAAGCTGAAGTGCACTGAATGTACTATTCAATACGCTGAATGTACTATTCAGCTTTAATACGGCCCTCATCTTAGTCGGTGAATTTAGCTCACTTAAAAAATATATATTATTTCAGTTTTGGTGTTCAGTTCCAATTTCCCCAGACAGTTTTTACGTAAAATGGACGAAAGTTTTCTAACACCTTCTGGTGTTCGACCCCAAGAACTGCTTTCGGTAACTATAGTTATTACTGCTATTCTTGGTTATACAACTTACTTGTATCTATTTTTGCATATTATATTATCGTTTATAATTTTTAAAATTCTTCTTTCTCATAACGTATTATGATGCCAGCTAACATGCATTCAAAATGCTGAAAATACTGCTGACCTTAAATGACACATAATTTGGCAAAGTTCACCATCCACATGGATATCCCACTTTGAGTAGTAAAAGGGTGCGGCAGTAACGCCATGAAACAGTAAAAATGTTGATGTGGGGGGAAAAAAGATTTTATTTATTTATTTTTTAAAAAGATCTGAGTTTGCTCAGGGACTCTAACCCCATTGCTTCAGAGGATCCCAACCCTGTTCCTGGAGAGCTACCGTCCTGTAGGTTTTCACTCCAACCCTAAGGTGACACACCTGGTTCAACTTATCAGCAGCATCTCTAGCTGCTGAATGAGGTGTACTTTGTCACGGTTGGAGAGAAACCGCACAGGCAGGTAGATCTCCAGGAACAGGGTTGGGCAGCCCTGCTCTAGCTGTTGAATGAGAAGCACTTTCTTAGGGTTGGAGTGGAAACCTACAGGATGGTAGATCTCCAGGAACAGGGTTGGGCAGCCCTGCTCTAGCTGTTGAATGAGAAGCACTTTCTTAGGGTTGGAGTGAAACCCTACAACCGGGTCGATCTCCAGGACCGGGGTCGGGAGGCCGCTGCCGAAACAGGAAGTGACGGTGCCTGCAGGCGGTCTGTCTGCCGGGCCCGGATCCTCACCCTCTCGTGGTTCTCGATGAGGATCTCGATGACGATGTTCTGGAACTTGATGTCCATGATGGCGGCCACCGTCTCCTCCTGCGACCGCAGCAGGGTGGGGCCGAAGACCACGCCCAGGTTGGCCACGGTCATCAGGTTCTGCTGGTGGTGGCTGGCCACGCTGTGGGGGGGGGGGGGGGGGGCAGGGGGACAGTGTCAGGTCAGAGATAAACCACGCCCAGGTTGGCCAGGGTCATCAGGTTCTGCTGGTGGTGGCTGGCCACGCTGTGGGGGGGGGGGGGGGGGGGGCAGGGGGACAGTGTCAGGTCAGAGATAAACCACGCCCAGGTTGGCCAGGGTCATCAGGTTCTGCTGGTGGTGGCTGGCCACGCTGTGGGGGGGGGGGGGGCAGGGGGACAGTGTCAGGTCAGAGATAAACCACGCCCAGGTTGGCCAGGGTCATCAGGTTCATGCTGGTGGTGGCTGGCCACGCTGTGGGGGGAGGGCGGGGGGGGAGGGGGGCAGTGTCAGGTCAGAGATAAACCACGCCCAGGTTGGCCAGGGTCATCAGGTTCACGCTGGTGGTGGCTGGCCACGCTGTGGGGGGAGGGCGGGGGGGAGGGGGGCAGTGTCAGGTCAGAGATAAACCACGGGGGGTTGGCTGCGGTCATCAGGTTCATGCTGGTGGTGGGTGGGTGGCAGAGTCGGGTCAGAGATAAACCGCGGTGGGGGAGGAACACTCGAGCAGTGCACCACAGCGATAAGGAGCAAGCCGCTGCAGCACGGAGCCCCCTCCTCACCACCTCCTGCCACCCCCCCCACCCACCCCCGCCCCACCCACAGCGCTCCCTCAGCCAGCGCCACATTAGTGCCAGACCGCCAAACACCGCAGGGCTGACCTTTCTCAGCTTTCTCTCCCGCTGAAAAGGGACGGTGTCGGACGGGAAAACAGAAGGAGCGCACCGCCCCCCCCCCGCCCTCCCCCCATCAGGAACGGGAACGGTTCGGAGCGTGACCCAGGCTACAGGGAGAGCCGTTAGCCGTTAGCCGTTAGCCTGCAGCCACTCCTGAACCCGCCTCCGTCTCTGAGGTTTCCAGGTTCGATGGGAGGTTCGCACATTCTCTCCCCCCCCGTGCACACGTGGGTTTCCCCTCTCCCACGGTCCAAAAACATGCAGCCAAAGGTCTACGGATGAAAAAGTGAACCTCCCCGGCTAACTGCGCCACCTCATTAATTAGCATTGTCAAATAAACTATTTGGACACGGGCCGGACGCCAGTTTGGAGAGAAAATCAGTGCTGTGTGTGTGAGCTCCTCCTTTAGTCACAAGCAGTCTTTCTCTCTCTTTCTCTCTCTCTCTTTCTCTTTCTCACTCTTTCTGCCCAGAGTGACACTGCTGCTTATTCCACATCCTCTCTACTGCTCTGACAGTTGGTTGTGTGGGAGGCAGTTTCCAGCACTGGGAGGGAAAAAAGAAAAGGAGAAAAAAAATCTGAGACTGGTTCTGCTGTCTGACTGCTCATCGCCGTGTGGACTGTTGCACGTCCGGGGGCTGGGGGGGGGGGGGCAGGCGGAAATGGGCCGCTCATTAAAAAATAAAAAATAAAAAATAAAAAAAAACCTTGCGGATGCCGCGTTTCTCCCGCACGCTTCCTCTCCTTTCCGGTCGTTTCCGCGGCGTTGCCGTAAAAAGGGCGGGGCAACCCCAGACCCGCGCGCGCCAGCGATGCGTTCGGATTGACTGCTCCACATTCCACGCGGAGGCCAATCGTAACACTGCAGGCTCGCCGGCCGAAGAACGCGCCTGAGAGACAGATGCACATAAAACACACGGCCGCCATTCGAATGCAGACCAGTCACACACACCCTAACCCAGTCACACACACCCTAACCCTGTCACACACACCCTAACCCTGTCACACACACCCGAACCCTGTCACACACACCCTAACCCAGTCACACACACCCGAACCCTGTCACACACACCCTAACCCTGTCACACACACCCTAACCCTGTCACACACACCCGAACCCTGTCACACACACCCTAACCCTGTCACACACACCCAAACCCAGTCACACACACCCTAACCCAGTCACACACACCCTAACCCTGTCACACACACCCTAACCCTGTCACACACACCCGAACCCTGTCACACACACCCTAACCCAGTCACACACACCCGAACCCTGTCACACACACCCTAACCCTGTCACACACACCTGAACCCTGTCACACACACCCTAACCCAGTCACACACACCCGAACCCTGTCACACACCCTAACCCTGTCACACACACCCGAACCCTGTCACACACACCCTAACCCTGTCACACACACCCTAACCCAGTCACACACACCCTAACCCTGTCACACACACCCTAACCCTGTCACACACACCCTAACCCAGTCACACACACCCTAACCCTGTCACACACACCCTAACCCTGTCACACACACCCTAGCCCTGTCACACACACCCTAACCCAGTCACACACACCCTAACCCTGTCACACACACCCTAACCCTGTCACACACACCCTAACCCTGTCACACACACCCTAGCCCTGTCACACACACCCTAGCCCTGTCACACACACCCTAACCCTGTCACACACACCCGAACCCTGTCACACACACCCTAACCCTGTCACACACACCCGAACCCTGTCACACACACCCTAGCCCTGTCACACACACCCTAACCCTGTCACACACACCCTAACCCTGTCACACACACCCGAACCCAGTCACACACACCCGAACCCTGTCACACACACCCTAGCCCTGTCACACACACCCTAACCCTGTCACACACACCCTAACCCTGTCACACACACCCGAACCCAGTCACACACACCCTAACCCTGTCACACACACCCGAACCCTGTCACACACACCCGAACCCTGTCACACACACCCTAACCCTGTCACACACACCCGAACCCAGTCACACACACCCGAACCCAGTCACACACACCCGAACCCTGTCACACACACCCTAACCCTGTCACACACACCCGAACCCTGTCACACACACCCTAACCCTGTCACACACACCCTAACCCTGTCACACACACCCTAACCCTGTCACACACACCCGAACCCAGTGACACACACCCTAACCCTGTCACACACACCCTAACCCAGTCACACACACCCTAACCCTGTCACACACACCCTAGCCCTGTCACACACACCCTAACCCAGTCACACACACCCTAACCCTGTCACACACACCCTAACCCAGTCACACACACACACCTAACCCAGTTACACACACCCTAACCCTGTCACACACACCCGAACCCAGTAACACACACCCTAACCCTGTCTCACACACCCTAACCCAGTCACACACACCCTAACCCTGTCACACACACCCTAACCCAGTCACACACACCCTAACCCTGTCACACACACCCGAACCCAGTCACACACACCCTAACCCTGTCACACACCCTAACCCTGTCACACACACCCTAACCCAGTCACACACACCCTAACCCTGTCACACACACCCGAACCCTGTCATACACACCCGAACCCAGCTACACACACCCTAACCCTGTCATACACACCCTAACCCTGTCACAAACACCCGAACTGTCACACACACCCTAACCCTGTCACACACACCCTAGCCCTGTCACACACAACCGAACCCTGTCACACACCCTACCGCACCACACATACGGTAAATCTCATCACAACATCAGCATTCATATTCAGATCTCACTGCGCCACACCCGACCACACCACACACAAACCCCATCGCATCGCCCGCACTCGTACTCAGGTCGAACTCGATCACACACCCTACCACACCACACACAAACCCCATCACATCGCCCGCATTCGTACACAGATCTCGCTGCCCCACACCCTACCACACCACACGCAAACCCCATCGCATCGCCCACACTCGTACACAGATCTCACTGCCCCACACCCTACCACACCACACACAAACCCCATCACATCGCCCGCACTCGTACTCAGGTCGAACTCGATCACACACCCTACGGCGGACGGACCGCCACGACAGAGAGACTGCGAAAGAGAACACAGGAAACCCACTTCTGCCGCCGCGGAAACGGACTTGTTGTGCGGCAATTATCATAAGAGATCACGACACGTTCACCACAACATCATCACATAATTAGCCTGTGCCGTACTACGCGTTCTCATTACGAGCACAAGAAAGGACTAATTAAGAGAAAAAGAGACACCCGTCACTAATGACACTACAAAACACAACGATGGAAACGGTGTTTTGAGGGAGGAACAGGAATTATATTTTCTAGGATGATTAAGAGTTCCATCGAGTTTAAAAAGGTGATGTCATTTTTTTTGCCACCGTTGCTGCTTGGGCAAATATCTAATTATTGTGTTTCTCATCTTGTTTAATAGACCATCTTATGAAATATTCCCATGCACTTAGTCTAGCGTAATCAAGCGACACTCATATTAATGACAGCAAGACGCTAGCCATAAACGGATCTTTATCACACCAGAGTGCACGCTGGCACTGGATTAGATTAGATTCTATTTCGCACTTTAATGCAAATCTGCCGATGATCTCATCCAGAACACAAAACAAACGGTTTCTTAGTAACGCGCGATTACAACCCATAAAGCAAAAAAAAACCACTCGTACGTACAATCAAAAAACGGCAAATAAATAGCGGCGAATCGGGAGGGACGTTCTATTAAACTAGTGCAGCGTTAATGCACTGGGTACCACGAGGATGCGCTGGACTCTGCAGATGCACTGCATTAGGGACCGGAAGAAAGCCATTCAGACAGAGAGTTAAGGGACCCATGCACACAGCAAGCTGCTTCATCCTCCTTTAAAAGCGGTTCCTCTCAGTTCAGAGATCCATGCACACAGCAAGCTCTGTCTACCTCAGGACAGCGTAGACCCGCCCCTTGACGATTCCCGTTACTTTGGGAGGGAAACTGACCGGTATTCTTCTCTGAAGAGTTGAAGACATCCTAATTAACGGTCAACGCTGACACACAGCACGCAAAATCCCTCGCCCCAATTAAGAGTAACGAGCAAAACCAGAGAAAGCGATGCAAACAGGTGAGACTACTTAAGTGTTGCCATCATCACTGCTGTAGACAGTGTCCAGCTCAGCCTCTAGCATCGTATCGCTTCGCACTCAGTGAGGGATTTTTAATGGAGTAAAGAGTGAGTGAAGTGGGAGTAAAGCTTAAGTTTAAGTGGGAGTAAAGTAGGAGTAAAGTGTGAGTAAAGTGGGTGTAAAGCTGGAGTAAAGTGGGAGTGTAAAGTGGGAGTACAGTGTGAGTAAATTGGGTGTATATCTGGAGTAAAGTGGGTGTAAAGCTGGAGTAAAGTGGGTGTAAAGCCGGAGTAAAGTGGGTGTAAAGCTGGAGTAAAGTGGGTGTAAAGTCCGACCTACTTCGCCAGGTGTTTCATGAGCAGGTCGAGCATCTGCCTGTTCTTCTCCGGCAGCCGGTGGACGATGTTGTGGATCTCCGAGATTCGGGCCTCCGGATTGTCCAGTTCTGAGCGGAAACAGTGGAGAGAAAAAAATTAAAAAACAAGGTGGCGAAAAGTTGCTCCGTCATTTTCTCAGTAACAATTGCTCAGTGACAAGCGCTAATTCTTAGGATCGCACAATAGCTGTTGACGCTTCTTAATGACGCTCCTGTATGAACCGAGATGTGGGTGACAGGGCCACTTTTGGGCATCTGGCCCGTCCTGCTAAAACACGGCGTTTCGGTGTGAGTGACGCACCCCACGCTCGGGGTAACGCATCGCCATGACGCACCAGCCGCACAGCTCAGCTGGAGTTCCCGCAAGGTGAAAAACTGTTTGTGACAGAAGTTTGCAGACCCAAATACAAGAACTCTGCCTTAAAGGGACAGACGCACTAATAATATAGACTATTTCGAATTTAAAAATCAAGGGTTCAAAAAAATGTATTTAAAATTGAAATGTAAACAAAGACAAAAAAATACAAGATATCAATGACAGAGAACCACCTATTGGAGGTTCATAATTTTATTTTTAGTTGACTAAAAGCTATATTCAAGTCATTTAAAAAAAAAAACTATTAAAAACTAAAAACACCGTACTAAAAAATCCCTCCTATGAATACCACTTGGTCGCAACTCCTCTTCTAGAGTGCAGCAGCTGCATCAGGTCCAGCGTTAGAACCTATGACCCCCTGGCGTATGGCCGCCCACACCCCAGAACTTCACCCACACTCTGCCACACCCGGGACCTCGCCCCGTACGGCAGTGAGTTTCGCCTTCAGCGCAACGCAAACGTTAAAGGAGAGGTGCACAACGAGAGGCCGATCCATTTCGGGATTTTGTGCCAACTTCTACCCTTAATTACTTAATTAGCTCAATCCTATCTTGATCTGTATAAGCACCTTTGTATAAGCGCCAGCTATAGCCGCAGACTGCTAGCGTACCCTAAACAGTTTACTGAGCTTGAGGGAACCAGCGTAGGTTTATAGGGCTGTCAGAAGGCTAAAGCTGGGGTAACTGGTTGGAACAAAAACCAGCACGCAGACCAGACCTCTCCAGGACCTGGAGTTCCCCCCCCCCCCCCAGCTTTAAAAGAGTCCCTGAGCTTCCAGCCTAAAGATGAGCCACTGTTCCCATTAAACCAAGCAGCCGACGGACTGAACAGGAGGGATGTGTTCCATCAAAGCCCACCGGGCTCCGATGTTCAATTCACATCCCACAGCCAGCCCACGAATCACAGGAGCTCAATCAGTGCTCGGTGGCAAACGGCACCCCCCCTCCCCCCTCCCCCAAACAGGTGACATCGCACGCTGTCAGAATCCCAGCCTTAGGGGAAGTAGTTTCATAAAAAAAAAAAATAATAAAGTTTTTTATTGAATTCAAATTTTCCCTGTAATCTCAGCAAGCACAGGGTTACAGTGGTGTGTCACTTTTTCACGGTTCACCATTTCATTGCTCACCGTCCCCCCCACAGCACAAGCACAGCACCACCTAGTGGCCAGGCTGTATTCTGAGGAGAGATAAATAAAAAAGGAGGGAAAAGCCTGTTGAGCTTCCCGCAGTAAACAGCCTTAAATGGCTCCCTTCACAGCAGCTGACAGGAATGAGCCGAACACTCGGTGCGATTTTGCTATTAATCCAGCCCTCCAGGAAACAGCTTTACCACCCTGAGCAGGCTACCGGGGGGGGGGGGGGGGGGGGGGAGGTGCACTGCAATGAACGCTTACTTTCAACGCAAGAGAATCCGACGAGACGGAGGAACACAGATGGTGGAGAGGGGGAGTGAGCGAAAGAGAGATAGAGCAGGGAGAGGTAGAGCAGAGAGACACAGACAGAGAGAGACTGAGACCGAGAGAGAGAGAGAGAGCAGGGAAAGACAGAGAAAGAGAGACAGAGTGACAGTAACAGGGAGAGAAACAGAGGGAGAGAGAAAGGGAGAGGGAAAGCGAGGGCAAAGTAAGACAAAGAAAGAGGGGGAAAGACAGTAAATGGGAAAGAGACAGGGAGGAGGAGAGAGAGAGTGAGAGAGAGAGAAAGAGAGAGGAGTGGAAAGAGGGAGAACTGGGGCTGTGGGGAACTTAAATTCTCTTCACCTTTAAAACATGGCCGCCAATCACAAGACTGATCAATTCAGACTAAAGGCACTCTCCTCTTTCTCCTTTCAGCTCTGACGAGCATGCGACAATTACGCTATGACAACACAAACGAGTCTCAGCAAACAGGACAGAACTGAAGTTTCAACAACAGGAGGAAAATGTAAATCATGACATATGAGCTATAGATTTGGCTCATAGTTTTGCGCGCAGCCGAACAGGCAGCCGAACACGCAGCCGAACAGGCAGCCGTCAGAAACTCACTGCTGATGTAAGACAGTTGTTGTGAAAGTGCAGCCGAAGCAAACAGCAGCAGCCACACGTGCGTCCGTGGCAACCCACCGTCTGGGGCGAGGTGGACTGAACGAGGCGTTCACGGACCAATGGGGGCAGCTGTTCCCCCACAGATTCCAGATTCCAGGGGATAGAAATATTTCAAATAGTTGAAATATTTAAAATATTTAAAATATTTTTAAATATTTCTAAATATTTTTAAAAATATTTTAAAAGTTTTAAAATATTTTTTATACTGTATTTTGTGATTCTGTAATTTTTATTTATTGTAAATTGTTATATGTTGTTATGTCTGCAACCCTGTTAATTGTGCTGCTGCCTGTCTTGGCCAGGACGCGCTTGTAAAAGAGGTTTTTGATCTCAGTGAGACTTTCCCTGGTTAAATAAAGGTCAATAAGTAAATAGTATTAACAGAGGACAGGAGGGTAAGGAGGAGGCTTTCTGGCAAAACTCTCGGCCGGGAGCTGTCCGTCCGTCGAGCGATCAGACAGTCCGCGCGACGGCTGCACTTCCTGGCAAGCCGACGCGCGCAGATTTAGGGCAGGCGCCCTCGCGCAGGACGAACGGCGGCCTCGCGCAGGAGCGGCGCGTCATCGCTTCTGGGGTCTGAGTGGGACGCCGGGCCGCAGGTAAACCGCTCGGGAGCCGCGGGAGGCTGCGTGCGCGCGGCGCGAACACGATTACCCCGCGCTCGGGAAACGCTCATCGGATCCGACAGGAACGAATCGGATCGGCCCGGGGTCTGGTTCACGGCAGCAACGCAGCGCTGCACTGGAGCAATGCGACGGCCGGTCACAGACTGTCCTGACCACCTGACCGGCCTTCACTCCACAATACAGGAAGCAAGCGGTCTGGACTGTGTATTCTCTCATTTTAACAGTCCGCATGGGGATGTGATTCAAGGTTTATCGCACGCTTACCTATGCTACCAGTTCAAGGAATTTTCAGGTCCTTTTAAATTCCCATCCCACAGAATTAATGGCCCTTTGAAACTCACACAGTAGGCTCCATTAAGAGTATTGCCAGACTATTAACATAGCAACGTAAAAATGGCCTCGATATTCCAGAAAATTTGCGCTGTTCTCGGATCAGCTCTTTAAAGCCCAATCCTTTTGAGAGAAATGTGGAATTCTGACCCAGGATCAGTTCCTAAGGGCCTAACTGAAATTAAATGCTGTCATGAAGAATTTAGAGGAGAGGCTGGAACCTCTCAACATAAACCGTCAACTTCGAGAACGGTGTTATTTCCCAAGAATCTTCAAGTCTTTAATGTTATGTTTCCACTTTTGAGGACTTGCACAGAGAGACTTTCAGAGAGCGAGTGAACGTTGACTACACGAGAATCCTTCCGGAGAAAGTGGTCTTCATTGGCTTTGCTTCCTGAAAGTGTGCCTGAATGCAGATGTACAATTAACTCAAACAGACATAGAAGTCAAATGAGGATGTGGGAATTATGAATCGGGTTAGCGTGACCCCGTACAGCAGGGCTGCCCAGCCCTGTTCCGTGAAATGAACCCTATTTTGGCACACGGAATACTACCAGTTATCAGCTCGATGAGATCTCTGGCTGTAAAATGAGGTGTGCCTCGTTAGGGCTGGCGTGAAAACCTGCAGGACGGCAAATCTCCAGGAACAGGGTTTGGCAGCCCTGCTGTGCAAACATGGGACATCTTATCAACCTCATATGTTTATAAAAGCACCCGGGTAAATCCCCAAAATCCCGACCTCCCCCTCAGGATCTGTACTGCCTGTATGCTCAGGACTGCGTGAGACTTTGTCTCAGTGAAACGCTGGTTGGGGGGGGGGACACTTACTGGCAGCTTTGATGAAGCTCCGCTGGAACTGGTAGGTCATGAGGGGTGCGGGAAGCATCCTGAAGAGACACAAGGGGGCGGGGCGGTCAGAGACGGGGGCGGGAGAGACTCTTTATCTGGGACGTTTTCCAGCCAGTCCTGGTACTGCCCTAACCCAAGCAGGGCAAGAGGAGGTTCTTCAAGCAAAACCCTATAACCTTTTGAGGAAGAGGTTTTTTTGGAGTGTTTATTTTTCTTCTCTGAATTCTACGCCAGTGTTCTAGAACTCCACTGCATTCAGTTACCAGCAGTGATTGTGACATCATCATCAGAACGTTCAGCTAAGACATTAAAGGATTAATGCAGTCCTCGACAAACCGGCAAAGTGGGCTTTAACTGGCACATCGAATCAGGGATTTATGAAATCAGGCGGTTGGTTAGTCAGGCCGGGGCTCCGGGTAAGTAAGACTTCCCCTGGTGGTTTTGTCCGTACGGACAGACAGAAGAACAGACTTTCTCAACAGCAGTGAGACATCAGGGCGACGCGGCGCGTTCCCACCTGAGATAGTGCTTGAGAGCACTGGTGATGGTCTTTATCTCCCACTCAGACCCGTCCAGCTCCACGTCCGCGCAGGTTTTGGGGTCTGTGTGACGGAGGAGAGGATTATGAGTAGGCTGACCTTTGACCCGAGCCCAGCTGAGGAGGAGGGGTGGGCGGGTGGAGAGGGGGGAAGGCTCGACAGACAGATGGGGGGATAAAGCGAAGCAGGCAGGCTCAGGCGGATTAGAATCCATCACGCTCAAACTCCAGAGGAGAGCGGCCGACAGCTTGGGGCGGGACCTCTGCGGGACGCGGGGGCCAATCCGCTTTCAGCCCCGCCGTGACATCGTGACATAACGTGAGGTAAACGTGTCGTGGCACACATCGGTCTCCCCCCCACCCCCCGGTGTCCTCTGACAGACCCGGGCATGATCGGAATGACGGACGGGAATTCCGGTGGCGGTGGCGGGGGTGGGGGGGGGGGCGTTCGTCTGGGCGCCGGAGGGGTGGCGGGGAGGGGGGGGGGGGTCGTCGGGATGGCGGGGGGCCGAGTTCGCGGTCAAGGCGAGTTGCCATGACAGCAAGTGAGCGATGGGGCGACAGGGACGAACCCCGTATGGTTCTATCACCGGGGGGGGGGGGGGGGGGGATGATCCCGCCGTGGGGGGGCGTGGCCTGTTCCTCACACAGGGGAATCCACGGCTGCCCGCTCCATCTGTCAGGGGACGAAGTTGGCGGTTCTGGCGTCGTTTCTGTCTGGTGCTCTCCGCGGGGATGCGATGCGGGGGGCAGGGGGGGGGGGGTGGGGGGTTGATGGCAAAACAGAACAGCCCTCTGGGCCTTCTAGTGTCTCATGAGCCCAACTGGCCAAGAAACGGGCAGGAACCCCCCCGCCCCCCCACCCCCCCACAACTGCACATCTCCCACTTCTGAAGATCAAATAGATATCATGGAAAAAATAGGGTGGTAAGCTCCACCCCACATTTTATAAAGATCAAAGACATTACAGTTAGCTCCACCCCCTCATGAATATTAATATCCATTACGCATGATCACATCAGTCCACTAGCAGGTGTTTCACAAAGCAGTTTTACTGAATTAGCTGGATTACTGCACCGAGTAAAACCCAGAAACCTCCCAAACCTGGAACATGCACTGAACTAAAAAAAATATTATTATAACAATAATAATTTTAAAAAGAGCTGTCCCGGGTTTTAATCAGTGCAGTTATCCAGCCAACTGAGTAATCCTGCTTTGTGAAACACCCCTCAGTTCTCAGTGTCTAAAGGTTTGGAAATGCCGACCGCACACAGCTGAAGTGCCACTGATGAGAGGTTCCTGAGATCAGGTCGAACCCTCCGTGTGAACCTGGCGCGTGTGCACCTGTGAACGGGTCCGATCGACCGGGTTCCCATCGCAAGTGAATAACGCACAAAACCGCGACCGCCCTCTCACTCATTCAGCTACTTTCCACAGCCGAAATCACAGCTGACGGGAGCGCGAGGTGTCGTCATGGGAACGGACAGTGATTGACCGTGGACCGCGGGGGGAAAAAAAAAAAAAAAAAAACACTATGCGGAGACACTGGAAAGAACAGCACTTTCATGGGTACACCATTTTGAAACAAATTGTTTTGTTTTTTTTTAAATATGGAAAATGCATAATGATCTTAATGGCCACCAAAAATGTGTACTTGTAGACAGTGTTCTACATCTATTACATTTACTGTTTGCAAGGATTTTAAAAAAATGTTAGGGCTAAATATATCATTAAATACATTTCCATTTTTGCCAGTTTTCAAAGGAAGTATGCAATTTGTTTTTTTGCTCCCCGTGTGACGCATTTTCTGATCATCTGATTGGTGGGAACGCCGAATGCTCTTTTACAGCATATATCCGGCACTGAAAGTAAAGTCTAGAAGGTCTGGCTGCACGGCTTTGCATTCCTCTCTGGAATTTGACACGTCTTTTTTAGAGCAGTGGAATATTCCAGGCAGTCTGCTGGGTGCTGGGACAGGGGTGAGTATGAACAGGAATGTGTGTAACGTCCAATGGGGTCAGGGGTGTGTGTAATGTCCAATGGGGTCAGGGGTGTGTGTAATGGCCTATGGGGACAGGGGTGTGTGTAATGTCCAATGGGGACAGGGGTGTGTGTAATGTCCAATGGGGACAGGGGTATGTGTAATGGCCTATGGGGACAGGGGTGTGTGTAATGTCCTAAGGGGACAGGGGTTTGTGTAATGCCCAATGGGGACAGGGGTGTGTGTAATGGCCTATGGGGACAGGGGTGTGTGTAATGTCCAATGGGGACAGGGGTGTGTGTAATGGCCTATGGGGACAGGGGTGCCTGTAGTGTCTTATGGGGACAGGGGTGTGTGTAGTGCTCTATTTGGGACAGGGGTGTGTGTAATGTACTCTGGCAGGGGCCATTCTTGGAGGGCCACGGTGCCTGCTGCTTTTTTTGGGGTCTTTTCAGCACCAGTGAGTGATTGACGGATGGCAGAACTCAACACACCGCGTTCATAGGGCCATAACCAGCCGCAGAATGGAAACCGTGAAACCCTGCAGAGGTCGCGGCCCCCCAGGACTGGAGTCTGACACCCCGACCCCCCAGGACTGGCGTTTGACACCCTGGCTCCGGGGTATTTATAGGTCTCAGGGTGGGGCATCTGACAGGGGCTGCAGAAAGAGCACTAGAGCTGCCCCCCCCTCCTGCTGTGGGACAGGGCTTACCCTAAATACTGCCACACGGTCAAGCCCCCATCTCACCCCAACGATCATCTCCTCCTCACTAATACAACCACTAATATAAATGCTAACACACCCACACTCTCATACATATTACCATCCACGTCTGCACACATGTATATTTAAATACCCATAAACAATAAAGGACCCCATATTTAATGATGTCTGAGCTCAGGAGTGCCCAATCTTATCCGAAAAGGGCCAGTGGTTTTTGTTTTAGCACTAAGCACTAAGACACCTGATTCCACTTTTCAAGGTTAGGTGAATAAGGTGTTGGCAGAGCTGGGCTAAAACAAAAACACACTCCAAAGAAAACATATCATCAAACCACATACAGTCTTACACAAATGCACATAAGAGAGCTGAATGACACTCGCCCCACACACAGGCCATTAAAACCTTCATCAGACAAGGGATAAAGCCACTCATTTTATATATTTATTGACTACATGTCCTTCGAATGGAACAAAAAAATGCATTATTGGCCCCACACCCAATATAAGGGTGCTTTGTTACTTAGCAACTAAAGAGGCCGATTGGTCTTCCCGTCTCTGCCTAATTGTGACTCCGCCCCCATCAAATCATGGCCCCGCCCCCTGTCCAATCATAGCTCCGCCCCCCCGGGCTGCACTCTTACCCATGGCCAGGCCAAGCAGCTTCTGAACTCTGGAGTTGACGCCCACGATCCGGTACAGACCCTGCTCGTCGATGCCTGTGAGGAGGAACGCAAGACACCCGCTTACGACCGCGAAAACGCGCCGTCGCTATCGCTAACGTGGGGAACAGGGGGACCATCTTCACAACAAAAACATGTTTCATTGGCCGATGGTCTTATCCAGGTCACTGAATTCCTACTTTGAAAACAATTTTAAAAAAATAAAAATTTCTCTATCTCGTATAAGGCCATCATGTTCGCTATCCCATATAGACCATCAGGTTCCCCATCGCATACAGGCCATCATGTTCCCTGTCCCATACAGTCCATCATTTTCTCTATCCCGTATAAGGCCATCAGGTTCCCTGTCCCCATATCGGCCAGCCCCCCTGTACCTCTGGTCTCCACGGCATGGATGAACTTCTTGATGACGTTGAAGCCGAGGACGTCCAGCTGAGCCACTGAAACATAGCCAGGGCACTGGTGAATATGTGTGGGAAACGGCTATCTGCACACTGTGCCTCAAGAAAGAACCACAAGAGTCCGAGTGAATTTTGAAAATTTCCTCCTCGATAAAAAAACAACACATATACTGTATATCACAGGAGTCACAGCATGTAAAGAAAAGGTATGTGCCTTTCTTAAGGCACAATGCGTGGATAGCCTTTTCCAACAACTATTCACGTTGGCCTCAGACACCTGTGGTAGCCCAAAGTTAGATATTGCCTACTTCAACACAAAACAATTGCCTCTACCAACTATCAATGAGAACGAGTATATTTAAACTTAGGAACATCAAAATAACTTGCCCAGTTCTCAATTACGAAAATAACCCGGTCTTCACAAGCGCAAAAATAAATCAACACTCACACACGTGAAAATAGCTACTGCAAAAATTAATTCGGCACAAAAACAAAAAAAAGGTGTTGCTGTCCAACGTGCAAAAGAACCCCGCACTCGCCAAGATGAAAATAACGCATGAGAAACAAAAAACAGAAACGTGAACGAAACCAATCGGCGTTTTTGCTGTCGCTTCTCAGGGTTCGCAGCGTACAGTAAGGAGCGCGCCCGAAGAAGACACAGCGAAACTCATCCGTCACTTCCACTTGGCTCACTGAACCAGGTCAAAGTGAAACCCGACTCCTTTATTCTCAACGTGTTCCGCAAAAAAAGCTGGCTCTTATCATTTCTGATGCAGTCCACACAATGGAACAAGGTAATTTCCCTTTTCGTACATTCATATTATACTTTCCGCCAGATTGAACGATGAAAGCAGAAAAATCTCTTTTTCTGAAGAAGGGGTACTCACTTCCTTCACTTTGGCTGTCTCGGTTTGAGTTATAGACCTGGAAAACGCAAGGAACATAAATTCATGAAGACGTCTCCTGACCAGCCACCAATCACAGCATTTATATATATGTATATACCTCGGAAAACTAACATCTGTACATCAGAAAACTAACATCTGTACCTCAGTAGAGGAAGGGCCTTTTGAATTAAGCTCGTAGACTTGGTGAACTCGCTCCCAGTTTGAATGATACAAGAAAATAGTCACTCGGCAACATTATATGTACTTACCCTGAGTATTTTTCCAAGAAATAAAAATCACACGTATGTTTAATCTCATTTAAAACACTAAAATATTAATATACTGTCTTGATAAATGCATAACCTCGAGAAATAAACCGACACCTGTTATACAACAACTTGAACAAGAGATTAAATGTTATGTCCGTTTCAGGCTTGGATTAAATAGTTCCATTTAAATCTCAGCCCAGTACCAGTAAAATAGTCTAATACTTTCCTGAAAGGAGTTTTTGGAAATCAGGTCATCAAACACTGTGATTATAAAACAGCAAAAGAAGCATTTATACAGTACTTCATAAAAGCGTGTGCAAAATACATCAAAAACAATACATTTACGTGCATAATTATTTAGGCCAAGATCCAGATTCAGTCACATGGAAGATTGATCTTAACTGTGAGGAATTCATTCAGCATTCATTTTCCTTTTTTTGCCATGTGTTGTTTTTCTTACAAAATTGTTTTGATCGTAAGTCTTTCCTCATTCCTCGCTCACAGATAAGGAAAAAGAGCATTATGGCATAATTCTTCCAAAAACAGACAACCGTGTTTGTGGAACCAATCCCAATGGGGAAATAAACAGAAACAAACATCCGGAACATTCTGGAATGATGTTCAGGAATAGGGAGTCACTGAAGTGGCTGCATTTAAATGGGGGGGGGGGGGGGCATGGGACCCAGGGAATCTCCATGGAAACGTACCGGCTCTCTCCCATCCATGGCCTCCATCCACAGCCTGCGGTCCTCTTCAGAGAGAGCCTGCATGGTGATCACCCCCGGCCTGCACACACACACACACACACACACAGTGTAAGACACACACACACACACACACACAGTGTAAGACACGTACGAGCACACACACACACACACACACACACCATCAGACACGTACGAGCACACACACACACACACACAGTTCCCGCCTTTCTCATTGGCGAACCAAAGTCAGCAAACGCAAACACGATAAATAATCACAGGGTTGAGTGATTGTGTGGGATGCAGTGGAGCAAACACACGGAGAAGCCCAACACCGGCGCACAGAGACCTCACGCACACTCAAAGGCTTCTGGGATATCACAGCGTGTTCCTCCTTCCTGCATTCGACTTCTACTTGCCGCAATCAACCAAGACCCGCCCTGACCCAGAGGGGTTGGGTCTCGCTGGGCCGATTTCAAGTAAATACATACCAGGAAGTTCTGTGGGCTTTGAACGCAGAAGTTTCCACATGTCCAATTTGCATAAGAATGCATTAGCGTGTTTAGCCTAACAGCTCCCCCCTATTTAAATTTACATAAAATGTAATTAGGCTACACCGCATGCCATTGCTCATGATGCTTGCTTTAATTTTGGTAAAAGATGAAAGAAAGAGCCTATCCGAAAGCATTTTATTTAATCTGCGTGATAAAACGGTCTGCGAAAGTTTAACAGGCCGTGTGTGTGGCTGCTCGCGTGAAAGGCGAAAACAAAACAAAAAAAAAACGAAACAAAAAAAAACATTTTTTACGGAACGCGGTATTTTGCCGTTTTTATTCATGGCTTCTGAAAGCAGTTAAATAAAATAAAAGTGGACTCTACCCTCTGGCCAGTGTTTTATGCATTCTTTTTTGTATTTGAAATATTTACTAAATTTTCCACTTGCCTATTGATCTGGCTTACTTAAAGGTGGTTGGTAGTGTTATGACTGATGATCCATAGCGAGGTTATGGCAGCTGGGTCAGGCTTTAAAATGTCCGCACTGTGTGTGTGTGTTCGGGTTGGGTACAGATTAAGACCTTGGGTTTGGGTTGAGCTAATTAGAGTTATACTGCAGGACCCAATAAAAACTCTTCCTAATGTGCGTAAATGCCAGGACCCTCTACCCAGGCCAACGAGCCAGGCTTCCTGACAGCCACGAGAGCGCCACCTGGTGGCCGCATCGCGGAACTTCCTCTCACTACTCACCGGTCCGCGGCCTCCACGTCGAAGCAGAACCTCTTCTCGATGGAGTCCGTCTTCCTCCGTGTGCACGACTTGAGTGTGAAGGACTCTTCATCACCCTTAAAAAACAGAAAACATCGAACCGTTCAGGTAAAATTTATAAAGCGACTTCGGGAGAAAGAAAAACTTGTAAAAGGAGGAGGAAGTAAGCGGGACGCTGGTGAGCAGGGGGACTGTGGGAAAGCGATGCGTGAGTTATACATGGTGTGTGACGCAGGTGAGGTGCACGCGTGCCCAATCCGGAGGCGGGCCGGTCGGGTCTGAGGGGTGTGAGCGTGTGCTCCAGGGTGCAGCCGCTCTCCGCCCCACTTACTTAGCGGTAAAACGGCACAGTCCAGGGACACTGGGGGGAAGATGGAGCCGCTTCGGTCTGAAGGGGCTGTGGCACAGTCTGCGGCACAGTCTGCTGCCTGTGTTCTGTGCTAATTTAAGTACAATATGGTGCCTGTGTTAGGTGCAGGGTGGTGTTCTGTGTAAATGTGGCACAGTCTGGTGCCTGTGTTTTATCTGTGTTAATTTGGTGCCCTGTGTCAGGTGTAGGGTGGAGTTCTGTGTAAGTGTGGCACAGTCTGGTGCCTGTGTTTTTTCTGTGTTAATTTGATGCCCTGTGTCAGGTGCAGGGTGGTTTAAAACAGTCCTGTGTTTGAGATAAAAGCTGTGCCTTTGTTTGAGATGAAATCTGTGCCTGTGTTTGAGATGAAATCTGTGCCTGTGTTTGCACTGAAAGCTGTGCCTGTGTTTGAGATGAAAGCTGTGCCTGTGTTTGAGATGAAAGCTGTGCCTGTGTTTGAGATGAACGCTGTGCCTGTGTTTGAGATGAAATCTGTGCCTGTGTTTGAGATGAAAGCTGTGCCTGTGTTTGAGATGAACGCTGTGCCTGTGTTTGAGATGAAAGCTGTGCCTGTGTTTGAGCTGTAAGCTGTGCCTGTGTTTGAGCTAAAAGCTGTGTCCCTGTGCCAGAGGCGGAGGCGTCTGGGTGTCTGTGTTTTCGGCGGTCGGATCGGTGTAGGCTCGAGGCGGTCCGTTCACCCAGGTGTCGGCACGGCGACGCCGCCCCGGCGCGCCGCACCCAGTCTGGCACCACACCGACGGCGGGGGCAGCTGCCAGCTCCGCGCGCCGACGCGGCATCGCCAACGGCAACGGCCAAACAGAAACCAAACCAATCGCCAGCGCCGTCGTCGGCGGTAACCGCTCCGACCCCAGAGAGTCGCGCGAGGGGGCCACGAAAAAAAAACCCCTTTCAAACCCCTCTTCAGAAAATCCTAAAATCTCAACAGGGAAGAGAGACCCATTTCATCTGATCTGACGCCTACGCACGAAGGAGAGAGAGACAGAGAGAGGGAGGGAGAGGAAGTGATAGAGAGAGGGAGAGAGACAGAGACAGAGAGAGAGACAGAAAGAGAGAGGTAGAGAGAGAGAGAGGGAGACAGACAGAGAGAGAGACAGAAAGGTAGAGATAGAGACAAAGAGAGAGAGACAGAGGGAAAGGTAGAGATAGAGACAGAGAGAGAGAGACAGAGAGAAAGGTAGAGAGAGATTTTATATTTATTCTGTTTATTGTAGTTAAATTGTTATTGCCCGTCTGTTATGCTTGTCACGTGAATGTATGCTTTGGCAATGTAAGTGTACCCTTACCATGCCAATGAAGCTTATTGAATTGAATTGAATTGAATTGAATTGAAAATTGAGAGAGAGAGAGAGAGAGAGAGAGAGAGACAGAGAGAGACAGACAGAGAGAGGTAGAGAGAGAGAGAGAGAGAGAGAGAGAGAGAGAGAGAGAGAGAGAGAGAGAGAGCGGTAGAGAGGGGGCCATTTCCCTCCTCCTTAATAACCACACTTAACGCCGAGCAGGTCCCAGCACGCAGGCCCCCCCCCCCCCCCTCGTTTCGGGGCGCGTCCTCCGGGTCCCCAGCCAAACCAAAGAGGCGCAGGCATTTTGGCGGGACGTTCCAGAAGTTTCCGTGCCAGCGCCTAATGACATACCTCAACTGCACCAGCCCAAACGGTTCCAGAGAATCCAGTCAGGTGAGACCTCAGAGGAACTTCACAAGAATGACGCGGACGCGGCTGCGCCAGAACGCGCTTCTTCAGAAGCCTGATGTGAAAAGAGGGCCTTTGACATCGCTGATTACAGGAGAGGAATAGCTAAATAAAGTGGGAGGAGAAGAATGTGACTAAGCTGGAAATATGCGGTTCGCAGAACGCAGAACCATCGAGTGAGACACAAAGTTTTCGCTGTGATCCAGAGGTCGCCTCATGACCCCTTTCCAGAGCAGGTTTTGGGATGTTTTTTCAGAATTCTAAGTGTTCAGTGATTGTGACATCAGCATTAGAATGTTCAGTTTAGAACACTCTAATCGCATATGTGTGACCTCACACCAAGGTTTAACGAGAGCAGATTTACTGCGCATAGTTTCCAAATACAGAAAATGAGACCAAAACAAGACCAAGTCCCAAACAAATGACTTGTGAAGAGATTTATGGAGAGGATTTGCCTGAACTGGAAAAATTCTTTTTTTAAGGGGGGTTGGGGATGCTATTCCAGCTGTCAGGCTCATTAGTGAAAAAAAATTCACGCTGACATGTTATTATTGATGCAAAGATGAGCTTACAGTATTTACAGGGGATCCAGGCTTCTTGCAGGATTCTTCAAAGCCAAGCTCAACACAGTGATGGTTTTCAATGGTTTTGTTTTTTGTTTGTTACTAGTTGCATCAAATAGATTTACCTTTTTTATTGCGCGCAGTATTACCGCCTTTTAAGCATATTACACCATAAGGTTTGTGAGCTGAATCCAAAAGAGATAAAGGTACACATCATGAAGATAAAAGTCTGTCATTATCATGATGGATGAGCCAAGGAGGGGTTATGTGTTGGCATGTGTTCATCGCCGCCATTCCTCGCTGATGTTTTACGCTCATTAACATAAGCCCAGAGGCACCGAGAGAGACTGTACCCACAGCGCCCCCTATCACCAGCACTAGCAACTGCAGGCAGCAGAGCATTATGGGCAGAGAACGGCGGCCAGAGGGACACTCACGACTTTGCCTCCGGACTTCTGGTCGAACAGCACCATGGTGACCCGTTTGGGCTCCCGGTGGTACGTGCAGTAGTACTTCACCCAGGAAGACACAAAGGACCCTGAGAGAGAGAGAGAGAGAGAGAGAGAGAGGGAGAGAGAGAGAGAGAGAGAGAGAGAGAGAGAGAGAGAGAGAGAGAGAGAGAGAGATTTGAGATTTAAAAACCCCTTTTATTGGGACATTGTTCAACCACAGAAATTACTGTACTTCAAAATAAAAATAATACACAAGCAACATAAAGATAAAAACAATCAACAAACTAACCACAGGCAGAAAAGAGAGAATAGATAGAGAAGAGAGAGAGAGAGAGAGAGAGAGAGAGAGAGAGAGGCAGAGGGAGAGAGACAGAGAGAGGAAATGCATTGGACTAGCTGCAGACTACGTAACTGCTTGGCATAACAGAGGGACAGACAGTGAGCATATTAGGATAGGCCTATATTTGTCTGTACACCGTTTGTCTGGATTTATGTTCATGTGTTCCTTATATTTGTTCATTCCTTTGTATATGTTCGTGCCTTGGCAATATAAGAAATATCTTGTCATGCCAATAAAGCATTTGGAATTTGAATTTGAGACAGAAAGAGAGAAAAGAGAAGGAGAGAGAGCAAAGAGAGGGTGAGAAAGAGAGAAAAAAGAGAAGGAGAGAGCAAAGAGAGGGTGAGAGAGAGATAGAGAGAGGAGAGGGAGAGAGAGAGAGAGGAGAGGGAGAAAGACAGAGATAGAGAGAGAGCAGAGAGAGGCAGCGACAGAGAGAGACAGACATAAAGAGAGGGAGGAAGAGAAAGAGGTAGAGGGAGAGAGAGAGGGAGAAGGAGAGATGGAAAGAGAGAGGTGAGGGCGATCGAAGTTGCCATGGCTGCAGCATGCGCTCTCTCTCTCTCGTCCTGACGCGCGGCTGCAGTGTGAAATCCTCTCTAGCGCCTTCCCTCCCCCGCCCTGTCTGGTCAAAAGCATGCTCCTGTCTCCTCACCAAGAGAGGCACACAGACGACACTTTCTCCTCTCCTGCTGTTTTTAAAAAAGCGCAGTGTGGCGGCTGGTGCCTGATGCTGGAGACACTGGCAGTGGTGTCCACCCCTCCCTCCCTTCCCCCCCACCCTCTCTCTCTGTGGACAGGCCCGCGGTTCAGCCAGGCCCCCACGCAGGTGGAGGTGGCAGGTTTACACCGACGGGCCCCTTGCTGTGGTGGTGAGCCGGCACACTGACCCAGCAGTAGGCCTCCCCGCACGGTAAATACACAGGTAAGCAGTGGGGGGGTAAGTCTAAGTGTGACCGTAACCGCCGTCCCCGGGGTCGATAGCAACCGGAGCGGCGGGGGAGGGCCCAGACTTCGGTCGGTTGCCATGGAAACTGCACCGCCGCGGAAGAACGCAGCGTGGGCCGAGCGGATCGATGGCTCACTCCGAGATCGACGTCGAGAGGAGGGAGAGAAAGAGGGGGAGGCGTTGGGTAGAGGGGGGAGAAAGAGGGGGAGGCGTTGGGTAGAGAGAGGGGGAGAGAGAGGGGGGCGCTGGGTAGGGAGGGGGAGAAAGAGGGGGAGGCGTTGGGTAGAGAGAGGGGGAGAGAGAGGGGGGCGCTGGGTAGACAGAGGGATGGGGGGCGTTGGGTAGAGAGGGGGAGAAAGATGAGGGCATTGGGTAGAGAGGGGGAGAGAGAGGGGGGCGCTGGGTAGACAGAGGGATGGGGGGCGTTGGGTAGAGAGGGGGAGAAAGATGAGGGCATTGGGTAGAGAGGGGGAGAGAGAGAGGGGCGTTGGGTAGGGTGGGGGGAGGGGGGCGTTGGGTAGAGAGGGGGAGAGAGAGGGGGGTGCTGGGCAGACAGAGGGATGGGGGCGTTGGGTAGGGTGGGGGGAAGGGGGTGTTGGGTAGGGAGGGGAAGAGAGGAATGGGTGTAGAGTAGGGGAGGGGAGCGTTGGCAGGGGGGCCGTAGGTTGGGGGGGGGGGGGGCGTTTAGGTGGGGACACAGGAAGCAGCCGAGGTTCTTACGCTTCTCCTGCACAAACAGGTACCCCTCCATGGTGTGGGGGTTGACGCTCTTGTGCTCGTGAGGATTCTCCTTCATCTTCTTCATCAGACACTCCACCTCCGACCTCGTGCTCTCAAAGCGGTTCCGTGTCTGTGGGGGGGGGGACGTGGGGGGGTTGGGGGGGGGGGGGGTTTGGCGAGAGAACGAGAGACGGTCGACGTCAAAACCACCGGTCTGTACATCCCCACGTTAGCGCTAAGCCATGGGACCACAGGGCACAGAACAGCACATCAGCGACAAAACACGCCAATCCATCTCTGTCCACTGCAGGGGACATGAGTCTGCAGCCTTCTCAAGTCTCAAGAGCCATCGTATATTCTACCATTCTGAGACACAGCAAGGGACACTGTCATGTTGATGCTCCAGCTTGTTGTCAGTTTGAGTTAACATTATTCTCTGACCTAGCCTATCCTTCCTGTGTGTACTGGACTTAATGTGTTCATGGCTATGAGTAACAGTTACATAAATGAATATTGTACCTTACAGGACCCATGTTTTGTATGTGTTGTTCCAATGACCTTCAGTATGTACTTATTGTACGCTGCTTTGGATAAAAGCTTCCGCCAAATAAATGTAATGTAATGCATAAAAATATTGAGAAAATATTTTCCCTGTTTCTGTCATCCAAAACACTTGCGTTATGTCACAGAAGTGAAAGCACTTGAACCTTCTTTCCTCTCAGGAGGTTTTACACAGTCTGATATCAGCATACATAGTGCTAAAAATCAGCAGTGAAAGCTTGCACACTGTCAGAAAACATCAGCCACGATAACAGGATCTCAGGAGGACGTGGAGGGAGCTCCAAGTTAAAGTTTAATTTCACGTCTTTAAAGTTTGATTCTTTTTTTTTCTCTTCCTTTTTTTAGATTTCGGTCCATGTTTCCCCTCGCACAGCCATACATGCTGTGCGAGGGGAGGGAGGGAGGGAGGGGGGGAGGGAGGCCCTCACGTTCTGGATGCTGATGGTCAGGTCGGTCTTGAAGTGGTTGAAGTCCTTGGCCAGCTCGTACCCGTGGTGGTAGTACGTGAACAGCCCCTGAAGGAACGCCAGCAGCTGCGGGGAGGAAAGGGAGAGAGAAAAGAGAGAAAGAGAGACGGAACAGATCAGAGGCTGTGCTTTGTGCCCGTGACAAAGGCCTTTATTCCCGTTCGGCCGTACCGTGCCATACCCTCAAATTAACATCGCTAAAGCTGCGAGTGGAATTTATACAACAGCTGTCTAAAATCATGACAAATGACTGACAGGGAATCCAATGAGCACATTTTTCTCACGTCTGCCTGCTGATTACTGTATTTAACCCTTTTAAGTTGTGAGGTCACAAATATGTGATTAGAATGTTCTTAACTGAACATTCTAAAGCTGATGTCACAATCACTGCTGGTGACTGAAAGGAATGTTCTAGAACACTGACATAATTTTGAAAAAAAAAAAAAAACATTTCAATAAACCTACTTTTTAAAGGGTTAAAAAAGACTGATGCACACAGTACACATTTCACCCACTTGGTCATAGTAATGGGTTTGTCATGTAATTATAATGGTGATAGTAATATTTTGTGAAGCATAAATTATAATTACAGTTCACTGGCTAGTGAAGTCCATCGGCACTGAGACACCACGCTCTTTAAGCAGCTAATGCCGAGAAATATATAATCTGCCAGCAGGGGGCAGCATAAACTAAAAATAAGGGGCTTCTCTTCAATACGTCAGCAATACGTACCTCACAATGTTCACAGAGCAGATCAGTAGTGCTGCTGGATAAGATCTTTATTTCTGTCTCAGTTGCATCATACATTTCAGAAATCACTTTTTTTTTTCTTTCTCATGAAGTAACATGTTTTGAAAGCGATTAGTCAGAGTAACACACACTGAAGGCTGTTATGTGTCAGTTCTTTTTTTCCCAGCCTAGGGGCTGTAGCATGTCAGTTTTACATTACAGTGAAAGCCATTGTCAGCAGGAGAGGAGAGGAAGGGAGACGAGTTCCTCACCGGCTCGACAAACTCAAACATCTTGCGCTCCTGGACCTCCTGCACCTTGAAGACGTACTCCAGCGAGACCTCGTAGAAGTGCTGGCGGACGTTGTCCACCTGGCTGTCCGCCTGTGGGAATCCGACCAATCGGGAGTCAGTAACGACAGCACTGACACACTGTCCCCGCCCCCAATCCTTACAGAGACTAACATTCTCAATACCACACTGTCAGTACTGACAACACTGCATTTCCAGCACTGACACTCTCAACACTTCATTTACAGTACTGACACCCTCAACACTGAATTTGCAGCACTGATACTCTCAACACTTCATTTACAGTACTGACACTCTCAACACTGAATTTCCAGCACTGACACTCTCAACACTTCATTTACAGTACTGACACCCTCAACATTGAATTTCCAGCACTGACACCCTCAACACTTCATTTACAGTACTGACACTCTCAACACTTCATTTACAGTACTGATACTCTCAACACTTATTTTCCAGCACTGACACTCTCAACACTTCATTTACAGTACTGACACTCTCAACACTTCATTTACAGTACTGACACCCTCAACATTGAATTTCCAGCACTGACACCCTCAACACTTTATTTACAGTACTGACACTCTCAACACTTCATTTACAGTACTGATACTCTCAACACTTATTTTCCAGCACTGACACTCTCAATATTGCACTGACAACTAAAGCTGCAATGTCAGTACGGACACCCATAACATGTCAGTTAACTCCGACTCTATACAGCGACATCAATAACATACCACCAGTACTGACTACCCAATATTACACCTGAGTTTTGTAGTCATTCCAATGACCTTCAGTATGCACTTACTGTACGTCCCTTTGGACAAAAGCGTCTGCCAAATAAAGGTAATGTACACTTTCAGCACTGACATGCGATATTTGGCCAGCACTGTGGATAGGGTCAATGTCATTTCAATTCATTAACTGTTAAAAAAAAAAAAAATACCCTCCACAGAACGTTAAGGGACCGTTTTTCATTTCATTTCATTTCCTGATCTGATTGAACCGAAATGCGCCTTGCCCCAGCCCAGTTAGCACTTCCACTCTCCACACGGCCCAGAGAATCTCAGCACTGCGCTGAGGAGCTCACAGTAAAACCCAGAAGAGAGGGGAGAGAGCGGCCCGGGCGGCGGCAGTAAGGACCCGCTACGCTACGCTAAATTGGGTGGTCAGTTTAATTGCTCGGGATGGACAGAACGGCGGAGGAGGAGTGTGTTCACCTCGTGAAGGTGCGACTCTTTCTTCTTGGAGGACAGGCTTAAGTGCTTCTCCAGGACCCCGCAGTACTTCTCCGTCTCCTTGTCGTACTTCTTTTTGGCCTCCTGTTGTGAGAGGGAACGGCACTTTACCAGAGAAGAAGAGCAGCCCAGTGCAAACAGGCCTGATCTGAACAGCCGGCACTTTACCATAGAAGAAGAGCAACCCAGTACAAACAGGCCTGATCTGAACAGCCGGCACATTACCATAGAAGAAGAGCAGCCCAGTACAAACCGGCCTGATCTGAACAGCCGGCACTTTACCATAGAAGAAGAGCAGCCCAGTACAAACAGGCCTGATCTGAAAAGCCTCCTGCAGCTCAGTTAAAGATGTTATTTGGGACAGACATCGCTCTCCTTCCTGTCAAGAAAACCCCCCACGGGGAGTTCTCCTTGTACTTCTCACCTTAATATTTCCCAATATAGAGATCACGCAAAGTAACTCGCACGGACACGCACAGATACACACAAGCACACATACGCATGTATACACACAGTCCCACAGTCACACAGACACAGACAGACATACACACACACACACATATGCACGGACACACACACACACACACACACACAAGCTGCTGACCAAGCCCTCCCGAATGAATGGGAACAGCGGAGGAAGCAGAGACAAGCGGGTGGGTCTCTCCAGCTGTTTTGCATTATCTCAGAGCTCACTGATAGGGCACCTGCTGGACTGATGTCATCGCTCTCTTCATATTCCGCACAGCTCACCAGCTGCAGGGACTGTTCCTAACACAATCCGCACACAACTACCCCAACATTACAGGATCCACAGTATGCTGTATGCTGGTGAGCAGAAGCTAGCAGGTTCTAGACCAGGGGTAGCCCAAACGTATCAGAAAAGGGCCAATGCGGGTGCAGGTTGTTGTCTTAGCCCAGCACCAAGACACCTGATTCCTGATCGAAGCCCATGATTAATTAATGAGTTGAACTGGGTGCCGTGGTGATGAGCCAAAACGAAGACAAGCACCAACACCAGCCCATTTTGAATAAGGTTGGGCACCCCTGTTCTAGACCCAGGTGCTCTTTCGTACCCCTGAGCAAGAGCCCTCCGTTCAATAGCACCAGGTGAGTACACACCTGTGTGCTAGCTCACAGTTAATATGTCGTATTTAACCTATAAAACTAGATCCTATTTAAGGACAGTGCTTATCAAAGCAACAAATTAAATGAACATATCCTTCTTCGTAATCTCCACAAAACAACACAGACTCTGTCATACCGTTATAGAAATAACATGTGAGTAACCGATCACATGGATGTAAAGGTCAGCTGTCGCAGATGTGATGTTTACAAGACACACTTCACTTACGTTTACACATTACGTTTTTATTGGATTCATGTCAATATGTGATGCTCCGCCCTTCATGAAGTTCACTCTGATTGGCCAATAAGCAGATCCTCCTCAAAGCAACAGTTGACACAACATTACTTCCCATTAGGAGAAGTAATTCTAGGTCAGGTAGCGACCAACTTTCAGGTGAAATTCTACGTCAGCTAAAATTTTACATTATACTCGATTTTACAACAGACCTTCAGTTCTATAGTTGGAGGTTTACGGTTTCAGTTGTTTGTGTCACTCAGTAATATGTAACTGAAAGTCATTGACATTAGAGGGCTGTGTCGTATGTGTGATCGATGTGAAAATTATATGAAATACAGAATGAAAGTTCTGTTCAGACTTCAGGCAGCTTGCTGCATAAATTAGAGAGGAAACTAGTGAGCTGTTATCAGTTGTCACAGATTGTAAACATAAACGAGTCACTGAGTTGTACCTTTAAGCAAAGTACTTAAACTTACTTGCTTCACTAAATGTTCAGCCGTAAAAATGAAAAATGTACTGTCTGGATAAAGGTGTGTGCAACTCCAGGGCATTATCACTATAAACAGACAATATACAATACCTGTGTTGGCCAGAAGGTGTCAGTGTTATCAAATTTAACTGGAGCCAGAACAGCTTTACACACAACAAAATAACAAAAAAATGTAACATATTATTCCCATAAAACCTGACATGAATAATCCATACAACGTCGATGATTTTGTTCTGTCGAATGAAATCGACATAACCCTGTTATTGGGTGGGGGGAAGGAGGGGGGGGGGGGGTTGGTTACCTTGGCAGCGCTGATCTGCTCCTTCCGGAACCTCTCCAGGGGGGTGATCAGGACATCGCCTGCGTTTTCGATCTGAAGACAGGGGAAGAGGAAGAGAGAGGAAGAGTCACACGGGGGGGGGGGCCCTTCCTCCTCTGCGAAGCCACCTCAGCCATGTGCGCGTGAGTGCCGTACGTACGATAAGCCCCCACAGAAACGGTCTCACGGTTTCATCTTCAGAGAATGAATAACTGCCTGCTCCACAAACACAATGAGAGAGCAGACTGCACATCCTCTGGGATGCACAGACAGTGTGAGGATGCAGTGTGAGGATGCACAGACAGTGTGAGGATGCAGTGTGAGGATGCACAGACAGTGTGAAGACTGTCTGTAGTGTGGGGATGCACACAGACAGTGTGAGGACCGTCTGTAGTGTGAGGATGCACAGACAGTGTGAGGACTTAAACCCTGGAACAGACAGTGTGAGGACTTAAACCCTGGAACAGACAGTGTGAGGACTGCACAGACAGTGTGAGGGCTGCCTTTATGACAGGGTCACCGAGCCCCAGACAAGACACAGGCTAATGTCTCAAACAAACATCTATGTATATATATATGGACATATTTACACACACAAACACACACACTCTCACACTGATAAAATAAAATGAAGATACAAACGAATGCTTCTATAATAATGAGAGTGTAGGAGAGGGGATGCAAACCCACACCCTTCTGCCAGGAGCGTGCCCCAACACTAACCATGCGAGTTCTCTCGTCCTCCAGGTTCCGTAAAACGCCCGCAAACTCCTGCAGCGACCTCGCTGGGGGGGGGAGGGAGGGAGGGAGAAAGTTCACACCTTAACATCACACCTTAACCTTAAAACAAAACAGGTGCAAATAATTTAATAAAAATTATTTAATAATTCAAACAAACTGCCTTCGCTCATTACTGCAGACACACCACTGTTCCAGTCATGTGACCCGGATTACTTTCAGGGGGCTAAAATGGCTCCAGCAAAGAGGAAGTGATCTCAGGTTCAAGCACGTTCCCCACGTCTTCCATGAAGCAAAGCACTCTGGGTACATCTGAGAACGTTCTACGGACTGCGACTCGAGTGTCATATCGTGTCGTTTCCATGCCGACAGGATGGTTTAGCTTCGCCGTAGCGGCGGACGTGGGTGTGTCCACTCCAAACATCACAATACCTCTTTTAAACGGAGTGGCTCCTCAGGGCTGTCCTACTTAACTTATAAACAGTTACATAAGCCAGCCACACTGACTTTGCAACACATCCACTCAAAGGCCAGACAAAGAAGACCTTGATCTGGCATCCTGAGTCTCCGCCATTTAGGATAACTGGTCTGATAACACACTGTTTACACAGGACTGCTCTACAGCAGGGCTCTCAAACTCAAATCCTGGAGGGCCTCAGTGTCTGCAGGCTTCTGATGTGTTCCTGAACTTAAGCGGTTGATTTCAGTCATTGATTGGCTAATGTGTCCGCACGCCTTGTTTCCAAGGCCTAAACTGGTTGCTGATTGAAATCACAAAAAGTAACAGTGACTGGAGTTTGAGAGCCCTGCTCTGTAGGATTTAGATGAATGAAATCAAAGGTGTTTGATTTGATTTCCCTCCCTGCACTAATTGAAATGGAAAGCATTGTGGATAAAGTAACAATGTGCCATTAACAGAAATAATTTTGTAAAATGGGATGGAACTACCGTAGCTTTTGAACTGGGAATTCTCAGCGTGTTATTCTGTCCCGGTTTACGGTCATTTAAGGTGTACAATCACAAACAAAATGTGATTAGAATGTTCTTAACTGAACATTCTAATGCTGATGTCACAATCACTGCTGGTAAGTGAAAGCAGTGGAGTTCTAGAACACTGGCTAGAATTCTGAAAAAAAAAAAAACATCCCAAAAAAAACCTATTCTTCCAAGGGTTAAGATAAGGCCCATATGACCTGTGACGATGACTTCCCTGGAATAATAAAAAGTGTCATCGGGGGTGGGTTTTATATATACACAGTGACAGAAACAGGAACTGTCGGGCCACCTCCCCAGCAGGGTGCTGATCAGCCAGGGAAGAGCTGGCAGACGCGATGGAACAGCTTACCGATGCATATCTCATCATCCGTCTCAGCGTCCCCGATGCACTGGAACTTGAATTCGTTCAGGGACTCTGCGAACTTCCTCTTGGCCGTGGACAGGTCTGGAGGAGAGAGGGAGGGGTTCAAACGTGGGTGGGGGTGGGGGACTGGGCTGTTGCCAGCCATCCACAGCTGTGGTAGGAAGGCGTGACATCAGCAGAGTACGCACGAGCACCAGGAATCCACGGTATGAGTCTATTTCAGGGGGAGTCTTTTTTCATTTTCTGATTCCAGCTCCAGAAATATGAAATAAACCCTCTGTCTTAAATCTTTATTCATGCAGTTTAACAGCATTCGCATTTGGAGCAATCTCACCAGAAACACAGCCACACAGCCATTCCTTAAATAGGGTTCAGAGGTTGCCCTTGTAAAAAGCAGGTGGGAGAATATTAACCCCCCCCCCACCTCGTGTTCTCTGCACCACCCTATCGCGCCATGGCGCCGTAGCGCTGTCCTGAACGTCCGCAATCGCTCTTTCTCCCCGATACACGTCAGCGGCGAGAGGAATTTATGAAGAGACGTCGCAATTTAGCTCTAAATTGGAGACTGTAAAAAAAAAGAAAAAAAAAACAGCTAAGCAGATTCAGCGATCATTAACGGGAACAAGCTGGGAAGCGTCGCGTCGAGGATTAGCGAGCGACATCGCTAACGTCGAACGCGTCGGCGTGCGCAGTCAGCGATGCGCGTTAAAAAAAAAAAAAAAAGGGGGGGTTGTGGGAACCTCTTGACTGCTAGAATCCGATACGTGCTGTAGCCCAGACCTTTCCCATGATGCACGCCGGGGCTTCGGCATGTGATGTCGTAACTCTCCTTCAATCTTCATCACTTGGCACTTTGGCTCGGCTCAGCCTCAACACTTAACGGAGCACGTCAGAGGACGGGACGCGTCTGTTCTGAAAACGGCTCGCTTGGAGTTTTGAGAAACGCGAGCCGGTGATCTGCGGGTCCAGGAAACGACGGCAATAAAAACAGTCGGAAGGGATTTATCTCCTGGAACACAGACCACGCAGGTGCAGTCAAGTCTATAATAATTGGCACCCTTGAGGAAAAATAAACAACACATTTGCTGGAAATTAATTCATAATTAGAAAATGTCTCATTTTGCCTGATTCCGCTGAATCGTTAATAAAGCACAATATTGTCAGACGTGCGGGGAAATTAAGAGTGCATCTCAGCAAGGGTGCGATCTGTTTTCCACAGAAATTCTGTACATCTTCATCGAGGATGCCAATAATCCGGGAGCATATGAATAACCGCAATACCTGCCAAAAATAACTGTGTTCGTTAAAGTAGGTGGTAGAAAGAACATTCTAAACTAGTATTCTTTCTTTACCGTTTCTGCTATGGTGTCCACAGCTACACGTGAGAGCAGCGCTTCTTGTGTGTTTTAAGTAGATCTTTGCTGTGAAGTGTCACGGCCTATCTTCAAAGGGGAGCGATAAACGAAACAGAGCACCCTCTAAACGAAACGGAGGACCCTCTAAACGAAACGGAGGACCCTCTAAACGAAACAGAGCACCCTCTAAACGAAACAGAGCACCCTCTAAACGAAACGGAGGACCCTCTAAACGAAACTGAGGACCCTCTAAACGAAACAGAGCACCCTCTAAACGAAACGGAGGACCCTCTAAACGAAACAGAAGACCCTATAAACGAAACAGAAGACCCTATAAACGAAACGGAGGACCCTCTGAAGTGGCCACCGAGCGGCAAAACTCCTTCCCCAAACGGTGCGAGAAAGACGATTGGATGTCGGCACAACGACGCAGGCTAGCCACGCTCGTTTGTGTTACAGGCGACGCGGAAACAGCGAAGCACAGCCAGCTACATGAAGCTGACATCAGAGCGAATCCGATCTGCAAAAGCAGCCCTCTCGCATGCTACCCTTACTGACGCTCCAGCAGGAGTCCTGATGTTCCTGCACCATCCCTGGGAGCAGAGGAGGAAAATCCGGGTCCGGAAGGTTAAACTCCAGCCCAGTGTTTTGTTCCAATCACATGGATTTGTTAATTGGCACAATTCATCAGCCAGGAGGCAAAACTAATTAGTGAAATCAGGATTCTAATTAGTTAATGGGTGGAAGAGACACATGGGCAAGATTTTTACTGTCTGAACCCAAACTTCCCAATTCGGTCTGGGAGGTTCACAACAAATAAAGCATGGGTTCGAATTCTAGCTGGTCCAGCTGCAGTGTTGCGCGTTTAATTGGACTGACATATGGTATATGAAATGATGTATACAGAAGTACAGGCCTACTACACCTCACGCCACGGCACTCCCTATGAGAGTTCACTGAGTAAACTACTAGTATTATGCAATGACCACAAAAACAAACATTTACTTTGAGGGTTGCCAGTTCAAATCCTGGATAGGAAACTTTTTTTTTTTTTTTTTTTGCCTGTGCACATGAATTTACTTAACCTGAATTGTTTCAGTGAAGTCAATGACAGTATCGCACGAATAACGTTTAAAAAATGCAAGCTATGCAAAAGCCCTTAGATAAGGCCATCTGCTAGGGCAATAAAAAAAATGAGCTATTTCAAACGATGTTATTCAATGTCTACTGATGATTTATTCCAAATGAGGGCTGGCCCGTTACAAATGCAGCTAAAGCAACACCCTAATCGAATACACACCGAGCAGATCCTTGTCACGCAGCGCAAATGTTTTGTGCTTCTAAAAACTGAAGAAATATAATTAAGTAATACAGTGCACTGAATGGGCGGAGAACAGAACAAAACACGAGCAGTTCTCCAAAGCAAGTCCTCTAACCAAAGGCTGGAAAACACGAGAAGTTCTTCAACTCGAGTTCTCTAACTGAAGTCTGAAAAACACAAGCAGTTCCCTAATGCAAGTCCTCTAACTCAAGTCTGAAAGGAGTGTCTTTGTAGCAAACAGGCTACACCCTTGCAAAAATTGCCCCAGCTACTCCAGCTAAGTTATACTGTAGTTTAACTGCACAATGCTGTTAAAATACAGTACAAAAAAGTTCTGCCTCATGAGGCTACTGCAAATGAAGCAGTGAAACTGCATTATTAGCAGCAATTTGAAAAACCAGTGTGTCGATCCCGCAATAGCACTGACCGCAATAATTACACTCATCACAACTGCAGATGAACTGCCGTTAATTTTGCCGAAAAGGCAGAAGAGATACAGGGACTGCAAACCTTCTAAAGTTGGCTCTGTCCCCAGATCCAACAAGAATGGCAGAAAGGATGAGGGCCACATCACTGGCGGACGAAAACAAGCCTGGGTTTCATACCAAACATTACATTACATTACAGGCATTTAGCAGACGCTCTTACCCAGAGCGACTTACAACAAGTGCATCAGTTCAAAGTGCAGAGGTGCAGAAAAACACACTAGAGTGAAGTAAAGATCGTAGTGCCAGAAGTGACCACATAGATCAGGACTCCAACCCTGTAGGGTAACCTGTTGAGCAAATAAACAAAACAATCCTGCCAAGTACAAAACTAGCACTGAAATCACATTTGCCTAATCAGAATCAAACAAAACAGCCCAGTCAAACACAAAACTAACGAGATCGCATTAGCCTAACGAGGTACACCGAGGTAAATAGAGTAGAGCTAAACTAGAGGCCAGGGAGGGGTGGGGAGAGGTGCAGCCCGAAGAGACACAAACAGGGCCGCGCTGCTGGAAAGCCTCAGACGAAACAGTCCGCGGCGGCCGCGGGCGGATAAACAGCCTCGTTTACACAACAGAAGCAGCGACGGAGGGCAGAGACGCAGCCCTGGCGACGGAGCGCTTAACCGTGTAAGATCACCGGGTTAAGGCACGCCACGCCACGCCGCTTCCTCGGCCTAAGCTTCCTCGACTCGATTGTGGCCCAACCGTGCGTCCGGCTCAGAGATCGCGAAGCCGTGTTGCCGTGGAGACCGCAGGAAGCGCACCCTTTCGCCGAAATCAACGCCTCGAGCCAGGCGGCCCGAGTCCGCTTTTCTTCAAGACCGCGCTGAGCCACAGAGCGCTCGCGGAGTTATTTTTACCGTACGCACACGCGACAACAGCAACGCGGCGCCGCTAGGTGTTAATAGCACTACAATGCGTCTCGTTCCAAAACTAACACCCGCGGATAGCACCCCTCTGGCACAGGACGTGACTGTCTGGAGGTACGGGGGGGGGGGGGTTTCCAAAAATGGCACCCACGGTCCTTTCTGCATCTCAGAGTAGTTCTTTTTTTTTTTGGATCCCCAACTTGGTGGAGGATGTCACATTGACAAGACTGGCCTTACAAGCACCAATTTCTCAGGGGTTAAAATTTTTCTGGTCAAAAAGCAAATTAAAAAAAAAAAAAAAAAAAATACACTTCAAATAACTCCAAAGCAGCCTGCACAGTAACATTATGCCTCCGTGGGTTCAATTTATGAATATCACCTGACTATTCTTTTAAAAAAAATTTTTAAAATGAAGTGTAATCTTATTCTAGGTTGGAACTATTTCCAGCGGCCAGGTAAACCAGTGCTCAAGGATATCGTGCCCTGGCCTTTGTCCGTTTCCATTTCCTTCATAGCCACTGCTACTCGGTCCTAGGGAGTGAACGACTCGCACTGTTTTGAGAAGGAAAGAAGTACCGGTAGCAAAGACAAACACCGACTCTCATTTACAATGGAGATTAAACACTATGAAATTAATCTGCTTATTATGTAGAGCCTCTGGAAACATAACATCCGTGGTCACGCCGCTTTAGAGTCGAGCCTGATTTATACTGCGTCGAGAGACCCTTTCGACGAGTGTCGCATGAGAAAAATAGCATATTTTCAACTGGAAAAAACTGTCGCGCTAGAATTTTGTTATGTCACAGAACTTCATACTTTGTGTTGATTGGACAGCCAAATGGAACACCAAAATTCACTGTCATGGATACGTCATTATTTACATACAGACGAAAACATCAGCTGCTCGGCGTCTTGGTACCACAGACAACAGAACAGCCCTTTGCAAAAGTATAAATGCAAAACGTGGTGTGACACTTTCTGTTGCATGACACTTGTCAAAGGGGTTGTACAACAAAGCATAAATCAGGCTTTACTTGAAGTGTAGAATCTTGCTTTAGACCAAAATCTCTGAATGCTTTGATACCTGTCACTGATGTCTGGGCCACTTAAAATCGCATGAACGTGTTATTTAAAAAAACTCCAAAAAAGTGAACTTTCCCTTTAATTTTGAGCAATGACTAAGCAAGGGTTACTCGCTTCCATCACTCAGACGACATCAGGAGATCGGCCTTTGTTGGAATCAAAGGCAAGTGTACAAATGTAAAGCTTCTGTTCATCCGTCAAACACTTAAGGACAAAGCGAGCAGTGTTTAGACTGAAACTGACTGCGGGCTTTAGCCTTCTTTTGTGGTGTGTGAGGGAGGGGGAACGGAGAGAGAGAGCGAGAGAGAGAGAGAGACAGAGAGAAAGAGAGAGAGAGAGAGAGAGAGAGAGAGAGAGGGAGAGAGAGGAAGAGAGAGGAAGAGAGAGAAAGAGAGAGAGAGAGACAGAGAGGAAGAGAGAGAGACAGAGAGAGGGGGGAGAGAGAGAGAGAGAGGAGGAGAGAGAGAGAGAGGCATGTTGTTTAACAGAAGCCTCCACAGCTCCAGGCTGTTTTGGCACTGAACTTCCACGTGCCCAAGAGCCAGATGAAGGATAACAGAGATAAGCTAAAAATAAGTCACCCGGCGACTTGCCACCCCCCCCCCCCCAAACCCCTCCACCCACCCGCCCAACCACCTCCCCAAAACCTCGGCCCCTCCTCGTTCCGTTTGAAAAATCCCCTTCATTCTTCTCCCACAGTGTCCTCTGTATTCCCAGCGCTGCCGGCGCACAATGGAACGCTGCCGTCCAGATCCGGAACCGCGGAAACAAAGTCGCCGACTGTGCAGAGGGGGAAGGGCCGAGCCAGCACACCTGACCCCTGGGGAACACCCAAACACAACCAGCACAGTGCGGCTGACCAAAAAACTCAGCTTCCTTCTTTTTTTGGTTATTTTAAAAGGAACTGACGATGATTAAAGCTGAGTCATTAAAAAAATAAAACGTTTTTTAAGATTCTGCTTCTCAGAAATGACTGCGGAGGGCTAATGAGTAGGCCTGAATAAAGACGTGGTAATGAGTGTCATTTTTGCGCCGGGACGTGGGGACCAAAGAGTCACTGGAGGAGAAATTTCAAGCCCAACGCTTCGGTCTGTCATTCTGTGCTTCGGATAGAGTTCTCAGGTTTTCTGTCCCAAGATAACAGGAGCTCACTCACAGTACCGTTTGAGAGGACTCAGACAACAAAACCAGCATTCCATCAAATTACACTCCACAGCTTTTTTTTAATAGGCAGCCATGCCCAAGGAAACTTACATGAACAATTCTGACAATGTAATACGCAATATCATAAATATGAATAATTTAGTGCTCTGGACAAAGCCAATGCGTTTTACATGTCATATCTGTTTTTTCTAGTTCTTTCTTTGGTTTCCCTGTTGGATGTTAGAGGTATAGCTGTGCAAAGATGGGTTATATGTCTAGTGGCACCTTTTTTGTTACAATGCAAATCCTTGTTTGTTAGGTTAGCGTCACACTTATTGGTCATAAATGGGCCTGTTTGCCTCCTTGGTGATGCTGCATTTTTATATTCCTGAGAGTCACAGTCCTCCATCAGCGTAAGTCGCTCTGGATAAGAGTGTCTGCCAAGTGACGGTTATGTAATGTAGTGCAATGTTTGAAGATGAAGCCCAGAAATACTGACTGTACCAAGCGTCAGATCGATATCGCTTAGGTGTGAAAATGAGACCACTTCACCGCATAGTTCTATATCTCCATCTCCATGGAGACCTTTGTGATTTCCACATTTTCAACAAGCAGAGAAAGATCCACCTCAGCAAACTTTTATTTGCTGCTCTTTCACTTTCACTCTCTCTCACTCACTCACTCCCTCACTCTCTCACTCCCTCTCTCTCTCTCTCGCTCACTCTCGGACAAGCCAGCGCGATGGCCAACCAGCCAAGCATTCCCGCTGCATCCCAACACAACAACCGTGGAGCGCTGGGAAAAACGCAGTTCGGAAAAATACCGCAACGCATCGTTGGAAAACTGCTCTTCCAGATGCCTGCAGTGTGTGGCTCCGGTGGCAGAGAGTCACCGCTCGACGCAAACTCGCCTGTACCATAGCGCCTAGCGCCCAGCACCCAGCAGCCAGTGCCCAGCGCCTAGTGCCTAGCGCCCAGTGCCTAGCGCCCAGCGCCTAGCGCCCAGCGCATTCCAGTACCGCAGGGCATGACTGGCGGTCCGTAAACCGCACGTCGCTGCGCTTGTTAGGCGTGGCATCGAACCCGCGCAGCCCATACAGAGAGACGAGCTGTAAATCATCACCACGGCCGGGGAGAAAGGGAACATTGTTTTTCTTGGGGGGGACCGGATAGAATATACGCTTCGGAGAAACCGCAGTGGTGCATTAGTCATTTTGCCTCGACAGATGCCCTTTACCCCCCCCCCCCCCCCCATACTTCTCCATTCAGGAGCTGAACATTTACTGAAATTGTTTCAGACTCAGCCGTGCGGATCTCGCTGGAGGGCACAGTTACACCGCCCACACAGGAAGTGGACCCGCAACTCCATTTTACAGGCAAGGTTCCTTAATCCCAGCGGCACATGAGAACTACAGTACCCATGATGCATTACAAGACGAACGAAGCATCATTAGCATCATTACCCCTCTGCATAGCACTTAAAGCTATGCTTGCAAATACCATAAAAGCTGTGTGGTAATTCACAATGTACTCCACAGCCAATGACATTGACCCATTTTCCCATTATGCCTTATTTTCAGTTGAAGTCTTTAGTCTTGAATCGTAAACCTAATACAGTGCATTTGACTATGACTTTCCTGTCATACTAGGATTTTTGTGTACATCAAGAAACTGCATGCGGTATATTTACAGCTACTGTAGATCAACTTTACCAAATTCATTAGCTAGTTTTCTCCATGCATCACAGATCTGAAAAGTCACTCTACGGACCTTGGCTTTACGTTCTCTAATTTGACATAAAACCAAATAAGCTGAATTTCATGCACCATTAAACTGGCTGAATGTTACAGTCCGATACAGATATGAGGAAAAGATGGGAATGGGATGTGAGGGAAAGATGGGAATGGGATGTGAGGAAAAGATGGGAATGGGATGTGAGGGAAAGATGGGAATGGGATGTGAGGGAAAGATGGGAATGGGACCGGAGAGGCAGCAAGCAGCTCCACATTCCTGTACTCCGTCTGAACATTTTTTCCACTCAGGATGGGAGGTTAATGAAAAGCACACTGACGCGTGCATGTGGAGCCAAACCTGTATTTTCAGCAGAAGGCTCGTTTGCCTCTACATCAAAACGAGCACCTGTGCGGGAAAAATGTATTTTACTCTGCACTTCCCTGGATGTGGAGTGTAGTTCAGAGAATAGAGCATAAATCAGAGGCTAGTTGGGAGTACAGTTCAGAGCGTAGTTCAGAGCGCAGTTCAGAGTGTAGTAAGGAGCATAGTTCAGAGCATAGTCAGGAGCGTAGTTCAGAGTGTAGTTTGGAGCGTAGCTCAGAGTGTAGCTCACGGCGTAGTTCAGAGTGTAATTCAGAGCATAGTTAGGAGCGTCGTTCGGAGTATAGTTCAGAGCGTAGTTAGGAGCGTAGTTCAGAGCGGGCCTATTAGACGCCAGGCAGGACACAGTGCAGTTGGATGAGCACCAGAGGCCGAAGGGACGCAAATCTCCTTTTGGTTTTTTTCCCCAGGGCCGGCAGCCTCTCTCTCTCGCAGTGCACGGGAGGACATGGTCATCGCGGCCGCTGGAACAGGCCGATTACGCTCCGTCGCCGTGCCAACTTCAGTATTCCCAGCAGCCACGGGACAATGCCAGGAGATGGATGACCTCATAACATTTCAGCAATTATCCCGCTAAATCTGTAACGAAATATCATTTCAGGACACAGATATGCCCGTAATTCTGCACGGAGGAGAAGGGCTTGTAACGAATACTGAATCAAAAAATTTTCTGGTTTTAGGGGTGCATGCATCTATTCCTGCACCATACACCGTGAACGTCCATGCATGCGGTGCATTTCAAAAACAGGCCCCAACGAACGCAACCTGCAGTTTTTACATTCACAGTTTTCATCCACCCAAAAGGGTGGGGCTTGGCAGAACTGGCAACCCTTCATCTCACCGGCGAGCTCAACTTAAACCACTTCCTGCGCACTTGACATTTAAGTGAATCTGTCAACCTGTCCAGAAACACGTTAAAACATGTGTTTTACTGTACAGAACTACGCCTACCATCATTTTCACTTTATTTTACCATTTTACAGAACGTTTCCTCACGATTCTATAACCACAGGAAGAGGGTGTATTTCCAGTTTTGGCAGCAGAGTAGTATAAGGAGTTGGTCTGATAACCTGAAGGTCATAGGCAAGGTACTTAACCTGCATCAGTATATCTACAGCTGTATAAATGGATGCAATGTAAAGGTTGCGCAAGTCGCTCTGGATAAGAGCGTCTGATAAATTCCTGTAATGTAATGTAATGAAGTTTATATCAACGGAAAGCACACTCCTTTTTTTCCATTCTCACACATACTGGGCTTTTGTGCTAGCTAAGCGGGGGCAAATGGCGACGTGAATGAACGAAAAAAGTGGGAATTAGCCTTAAATAATCACAAGCAGTCTCCCGCAGTTCTCTCATCTGACACCTGGGTTTACTCGCCCCCGTCAAGAGTTATTACTGAACTCCGGCCTCCTGCCACAAACGGCCTCAGAATCATAGAGCTGTACGCCAACTGCCAGCGCCGAACATTTAATGAGGATGTGAAGGAAAATTTTGTTTAACGTACGACCAACAAGCTGGCTCACACTTCGGAGGAGAGGGCAGAACTATAATTTTAACAGAGCTGGATAGAGAAAATATTATGACGAACCGTCATATTGAAAACTGATGATTATCAGCACGACTTGGTCTTTTTTTCCCCAAGACGGGTACTTGAAGTTGATTCAGCTTTCCGGGCCGAACGTCCATTTGCGGTAAATGTAACAGCCTCATTAGCTACTGCTGGAAAACAAACTGCTAACGGCATTCCTGATTCGTCCAAAAAACGACTCAGTTTCCTCGCAAGCATCAGCCTCTCTCTGTTATGTAATGGGACTGGGGGGGGGGCGCCATAGCCCCCCAGGCTCTGGACTGCAGCCGTGCGTGATCGAAGCTCTTTCCCTTTCACACACTCGCCAATCAAAACATGGCCGCCCACCGTCTACGCTCGTCCCCGCGGGGCCGAACGGACTCCTGAACCACAACAAAAAAAAACGTTTTTTAATTTTTATTTTTTTTACTGGTTCTACTCACGGCGTCAGGCCATAACTTTCCAACACATTCCACTTTGCCCCCTGATGTGGTCAAAAAAAAATGCAAAAATGGAGCCAAGCGCTCCCAGCCTGTCCCTCCCAGGGTCTTCTCCAACGAGCGTCTGCCAAAATTCCCAACTCCCCCCCTCCACCCCACCCCACCCCTGCTGGAGGAGCACACTGACCTACATTCCGCCCGGTGAGAGGAGCGAGAGGAGGAGACGGAGAGAGAGGCGAATATCAGCCGGCGTCCCGCCCCCTACAGCCCGCCCGCCCGCCTGTCCCAGCCGGGCGCAGACCCAGGGGCGCGTGGCAGGGGCGTGCGGTCCGTGCGCCGCCTCCTCTCTGCGCACGCCCGCTGCCCTCAATCGCTCCCGTGTGCGCGAGTACCCGCGCTGGCGGTATCGCCTTCCTGGGAGGAGCCGCGCGGAAACACCGCCGCGTTCGCAGGGCGGGGACGCAGGCCGCTGCGGCAGGGCGGGGAAAAAAACAGCTTCTCACAACAGGACGGCAGGGATGGGACTGACAGCGGCGCCGCCCAGTTAGCTTCCCTTCTTCGGCCTGAGAGCCACAGGGACAGGTACAGGGCACTGGGAGCCTGAGCACACGCTGAACACTGAAGGCTGTCACACTGATTGACTAAGACCGTCAGCACGTGCAAAAACCTGTTAGCACACGCAAAATCTATACCTGGCCAATGACTGTGTTACTGATCATTGGTTGTGTCACTGGTCTTGCTTGTGCTAAAAGGTTTTGCATGTGCTAAAGCTCCCAGGTTATACCTGTTTCACCAGCAGGCCCAATGAATTCTGTCTGGTGGGTTTGGATGCCCCAGTTCCAGAATTCTGATCTGATTCTTTCACGTGACTGTGACTGTCACATGCGATTGTGACATCATTGTGACTTTTCTGTCTGATTTTGACTTATCCATGTCATTGTGGCATCACTGTGACCGTTCCATGTGATTGTGACATCACTGTGACTGTTCTGTGTGGCAGCGACTGGTTCCGTGTGATTGTGACACCACTGTGACTGTTCTGCGCGATTGTGACATCACAGACAGGGCGGGACAGCCACGGCGACAGAGGCCATGCTGCATCGATTGCCCTTCTGGAAGTGAGCACACGCACATGCACTCGCAGCATCGCGCACGCAAACGCGCACAAAGGCCGGGCCGCATCAGACGCACAGCTGGGACAGAAGGAGGCCGCCAAGCGCGCGATGAAGGCGCCCTTTGTTTTTCGGTCAACAGCTGGCTTTCATCACATGTGCGTGTGTCAGCAGGGAGGCTGGGGGCAGGGGCACGGAGCGGTGCCAAACCAGGGGGCAAGGCCTGTGGGGCGTACGGGGTGAAGTGACCCGGGTCAGGCCCGGCCCGGCCCGGTTACACCCCTCCAGTGACTCAAAACCCCTCCATTTTAGAGTCCCAGAGAGGCCACGTGCCAACCCTGACCCCCCCCCCAATACACCCACTCCAAACCCCCTAAGGACAGAGTCAATTAAGGCGCAAAAAGCCGGGGGGGCTCCATGGCATTAAAGCTCGTTTAAAATCCGCAAGTTGACTATCGAAACTGAAAGAGAGAGAGAGAGAGAGAGAGAGAGAGAGAGAGAGAGAGAGAGAGAGAGAGAGAGAAAGCGAACTTTCCGCAAACAGTTTAACAATGCCTGACTAAACCCAAGACAACAAAGGGCAATTATGAGCACAAAGGCCCTCATTAGAGCACACCGTACTGCAGGACAGGAGCGGGAGGCCGCACACTGCAGCTATAATGCCTGCGGACTGAGAGTACGGACTGGCGCTAGAGAGAGAGAGAGAGAGAGAGAGAGAGAGAGAGAGAGAGAGAGAGAGAGAGAGAGGGAGAGAGACAGAGAGATTTAAAACCCCTTTTATTGGGACATTGTTCAACCACAGAAATGGCTGTACCTCAAAATAAAAATAATATACAAGCAACATAAAGAGAAAAACAATTAACAAACTAACCACAGGCAGAAAAGAGAGAATAGATAGAGAAGAGAGAGAGAGAGGGAGAGGGAGAGAGAGACAGAGAGAGAGGGGGGGAGAGAAAGAGAGAAAGCGAGAGACAGAGAGAGAGAGGGGGGGAGAGAGAGAGAGAGAGAAAAAGAGAGAGAGAGAAAAAGCAGGACAGAGAGAGAGGGAGAGAGAGAGAGAAACAGAGAGAGAGAAAGCCCCCCCCTCCATTGCTCTCCTCTCTCTCTCTTTCTCTCTCTCTCTCTCGCATCTATTCTCCCGTCCGCGTCCGCCACACAATGCTCGGCCGCATTTCTCTGGTCTCCTAGCGACCGGCACAAAGCCACTGCCCCCATGAACGGGCTCTCTCTCTTTTTTTTTGAAAAAGAAAAAAAAAAAAAAAAAGCGCCCGGAATTCTTTTCCGGAGTTTCTGACATCGCCACGGCAGCCGCTGCTGACACAGCAGCGCTAAAAAAAAAAAGCAAAAAATATGGAGGTTTCTAGGAAGAGGAAAAAAATAAAGGAAAAAAGAGAAATCATTCAAAGGCTCCTGAAAAATAGTAGGACCGCGTCAAAGGATTCCGCGGCCGTAGTAAAATTTTCCATGCTTAGATCTGAGTTTTGTTTTTCCGCTCCCCTCCTAGAATGTGCTGCTGCAAACCTAAAATTGCCGCTCTCTGCAAAAAGTCCGTCCAACAACGCCGTGGAACTCTCAAAAAGAATTCCAGTACTGGGGGGGAAAAATATATATATATATATAAAAATACAACAGCAGAGAAAAAATTATGTTTACAGCTAGCGGGTTTAACGCAACCAAAGAAATGGCGTAAAAAAGGAAGGTGGCAGACAAGAGCTTTCTCCAGAGCTGCAGGGAACGCCTTCAGCCAGCGGGGGCGTTTTGGACACCGGGGTCGGGGACGCAAGGCCTAAAGGCCTGGGCCACGGCAGCTTTCAAACTGGGCAAAGTCCGGCCTACACGCGAACCCTCCCCTCACACACACACACACACACACACACGCACACACACACGCACACACACACACGCACACGCCCTCGCCTCGACCTCGGTGTCACACTCCCACACGGAGGGCATAACGACCCATTCATTCCAGGAAGAAACCGGGAATTTCTGCGAGAAGGAAAAAAAAAAAAAAAAAAGTCCCAGGGAATTTTTGCGAGATTTTTTTGCTGGTGTGTTGGAAGGGGTTTGTGAGCAGGGGGCCGGACGGAGGCAGAACCGTACAGGACGTACAGCAAGTCTTTAAAAGAAGCTGTTTTTTGCACAACGTGATGCAAACACAGGAAATCATGCAGCAGAAATTCAGGGCCGTTGGTTCTGGGCCAGGGGAAGTGGCTGGAAGTGACTCTGCAGGGTGATTTTGGGGGGGGGGGGGGGGGGGGGTGTGCCTAGCGGAACAGCCCCCCCGCCCCCCACCCTCCACCCCACCCACCATCGGCTACCCCACGTACAGCCACGCGCTTCGGTGGATTTGCAGAAGTCTCGCCCTCCGGCTGGAATAGCAGTAGGCCCGAGCGGGAGCTCACAGGGGGGTTACTGTAGGGCACCGAAAACACACCGGCCCAGCCAGAACAGCGCCCATTGTTCCGGCTCACGGCACTGAGAACGGGGTCACCTGCCTCCACAATGTGCTGCATAGATGGATTCGGTTTCCCCTTTCCAGTCCGGGACAAAGGCGTTCGGCTAAAAACTCGAGGGGGGGTGTGGGGGGCTGGTGTTGTGCACTCCACACAGGAGTCCTCCTGCAGACCATAGAGTATCTGTATAGGTCATAGACCATAGAGTATGTGTACAGACCATAGAGTATCTGTACAGAACATCATAGAATATCTGTATAGGAGACCATAGAGTATCTGTATAGGCCATAGACCATAGAGTATCTGTACAGAAGATCACAGAATATCCGTATAGGAGACCATGGAGTATTTGTACAGGAGACCACAGAGTACCTGCACAGGAGACCACAGAGTATAAGCAATCTTGCTCTCTGTAAACATCAGACCAGCCAGCGAGCCCACAAGCCATTGAGCCATTGAGCCAAGCAGCCCACCTCCTGTTTGATTCACAGTCAGGATACACATTTCTTAAAGTGACTATGTTTAAAGCTTCATATCCCATTTGCATAGCATATTACTGTCAGAGTAGCAACAGATGTTTTCTGTATAGTATATTTTATAATTACCTTGCCCATTTTACAATTGCCCATATTGACTTCAACATGAAACAGGCACACAATTTAGTGAAGGGGCACTGACATGAAATGATGGTAGAAAGCACTGCTCAGCAGTTTCCCCAGAAAGATCATAACCCCAGACACAGAAGAACAGACCACACAGGTTTTACAATTTCAGTATAACTGCCATCGTAAAAGAGGTACTAAAGATAATGTTTCAAAAACAACTACAAAAAAATCCAAAATATTCCCAGGAAAATGTGCTAAATTAATCTTTAGTCTTTCAAGTATGCACTTAAACAAGTTTCAACATTTCTTTAATAACCCAACTAATCAGGGAGGTATTTATTAGCCAATGAAGCTACATGATTAGGGTGTTTCTGTTTAAGTGTGATGTTTTGGGGGTGAACTGGGGTGATGTTTTATGGTGAGTTGGGGTGATGTTTCAGGGTTGAGTTGGGGTGATTTTTGGGGTGAGTTAGAGTGATGTTTCGGGGTGAATTGCGGTAATGTTTTGGGGTGAGTTGGGGTGATGTTCTGGGTTGAGTTGGGGTGATTTCTGGGGTGAGTTAGTGATGTTTCGGGGTGAGTTGCGGTGATGTTTCGTGCTCACTCATGTCACGATATTTTTTCTCTCTCTCTCTCTCTCTCCCCCGCCTTTTTCTCCAGCTCCTCCGTGCAGCTGTTAATAAGACACCCCCGGCAACGCGAGCCAGAGGAAAGGGGCGGAGCTTCTCCTGAGACAGGCAGACAGTGGACACGCCCCTCACGCCTCCCTGGGGAGGGTGGGGGGGGCTGAAGGTCACTCCAGGTCAGACGGATAGTTCCCCGCGTCTTGGGACCGCGGCACCCGGTGCGCGTTTGGACAGGGCCCCGCCGGAGGGCCACAGCTGTCCCAGCATGCACCCCGTCAGCTGAGCTACCCGCCCGCGGGCGTCCAGCACTCCTTTGCTCAGTCGGCCGAAAAACTGCCTGGCAACAGGACCGCCCACCAACCACACTCCTGCACTTAAAGCCACTTCCTATCATCGCTCGGGCCGCCAATTAAAATCTACTCAAAGGTACCTATGAAATTCCACAGGTACCTATAAAAGGTAATCTGAAGTACCTATGACAGCTACTCAAAGGTACCTATGAAATTCCACTCAAAGGTCGTCTGAGCTGTTTGTATGTAAACCTTGTACAGCAACAGCACCTCACTTTGATAACGAGTGACACCGTAGGGTCATATAAAATCATTCCTTTCCTGTTTCTCCACCGGGGAAGCGAGACAATAATGCGAGACAAACAATACCGGCTTCAAACTCCGGTGACCAGGACCAATCACAACGCAGTCCTCTGCGGTCATTCAACTCGTGGTGATTTCCACACAATGGACAGCATCTTCATTTTCTGCATCGACAGCGTCCCGTAAACAGAACGCCGCCAGCGCTGCAGCTATTTCTCAGAGTTTCTCAGAAAAGCTGCTCGGGGCCCGAGCCGTGCCCCTGCTCCTACGTTACATCACTTCCTGTGTTTTACTTATGTGTGTTTTCGGCCCTGCGCGGTTCAGGCTGCGAGCGGGTCTGCAAACACGTCTGCCGTCGGCAGGCTCGGCCGAGGCGCGAAAAGACACGACGCCTTCCAGCGCTCGACACGTACGCCGCGTTTTGTCATACCTTATAAGGCCTGTGTGATCGAACCAGCCCGCCTTGGCGACGTGGGTTCCGCTGAAACCGAAATTAACTGAAACGCGGTCAAAAATGGAAATGCTGAGGCAGCACCGCGAGAGACGAAAGCTTACGTGATTACGTGCGGCTTCGAAAACGAGAAGTCGCTCTGCCGCTCGACGCGTTTTCTCAGGCCGTTTCACACGCGAAGCTTCACGCCCGCAGCCCTCACTCACGCTCGTTAAGGAACCAAATCGGGCTCGTGCTGCCCTCGCTAAATGCCCGATCTGGCGCTTGTAGTCTGGCCAACTCGCGGCCGTCCAGTCTGGCCGGCCAATCGAAAGCCGCGCTCGTCACCACATGACTAGCGCGTGCTGAGCGTTGAGGTGCCCGCCTGGCCAGCACGCCTCACCCACAGATGGTTTGCGTGTGAAGACGGGTTTCCATTCTGTGAAGACACACGTGGGGTACGACCTAAAATACGGTCTCTTTGGAGTAACCCCTACTCCAATTCCAAAGTTTCCTTCAAAAACTTCACGATCCCTCATGTCTGTGAGACACTGTCAAGGAAGAGAACCTCAGTTTCTTTTTTTTTTTTAGGACACTTTTTGTCCGCCATTTTGAAATCAGCATTTACGTCTCAGAGGTACTGCCAACCTCTCCCCAGCAAGCGGTTCCACTGGAGCTCAGACCCCCACACCCCCAACCCCACCCCCCCCCGCAGACAACACTCTGGACCGTGTCGGCTGCACACTCTGCTGGGTGCGCAGTTCTGCAGGACTCACAGAATCCTGCGCGGTGTTTACTGAACTGGGCCCGGATCCGTAGCTGTGGGTTTGGGAGCCTCCCGTGCGGGACCAGCGGACCTGGAGGTCCGTTCCCTCTTCGAGCGGCGCCCCAGAGCCCGCCCAGGCGCCATGTTTGCGCAGAACCCTTAAAAATGTGCCTTTTGGAAGCCGGACCGGCCGCAGAGCTCCCGCTTCTCGTTTCAACAGCGGGGAAGGGTGAGGCCACGCAGAAGGGCTCACTGATTCCGCGGCATTAGAGCGATCAAGAAAACTAAAACAAATTATGCCGAGAGAGGTCAATCCACGGTTTGGAGACCGTGTGCTTGAGAAACTCAAGGGAGTCCATTTTCATTTCATTCCATTTTCCTCTGTTCATGGCACAAAATTCTGTTTTTTTCCCACCCCTTTTTTTTAAAAATGAAACTTGAAACATTTATTTCCAGAACTCAAAGTTCTTTTTCACGCAAAATGCCAGTGGTTTTTTCATGTTTAGTCACACGAGCTTTTCTGCTCGTTCTCTTGAAAGCTGTGAGCCTACGGTCTCGTTCCAGCCCCCGGCGGTACAAACATCGCCACCTTTCTCTCCTTTCGATCCCGGGCCCCCCGGCAAAGCCCGCTACGGACGATTCCCGAAGACTGCAGTTCGACGGCAGAATTCCCGACTCTTCCACGCGGGGGGGGGGGGGGGGGGGGGGGAGCGCTGGTCGCTTGGGGCGACGCTTGACCCGAAAAAGCGACCGACGGTTGCCAGGGCGATCCTGACCCCATTACGTCAGCTCGCGTTGTGGCCCGGACGCCGCTGACGGGACCTGGAGGAGCGTGGTGAGGAGTGTGGTGAGGGACGTGGCGAGGAGTGTGGTGAGCAGTGTGGTGAGGAGTGTGGTGAGGAGTGTGGTGAGGAGCGTGGTGAGGAGCGTGGTGAGGAGTGTGGTGAGCAGCGTGGCAGGAGCGTGGTGAGGAGTGTGGTGAGGGGCGTGGTGAGCAGCGTGGCAGGAGCGTGGTGAGGAGTGTGGTGAGGAGTGTGGTGAGGGGCGTGGTGAGCAGCGTGGCAGGAGTGTGGTGAGGAGTGTGGTGAGGGGCGTGGTGAGCAGCGTGGTGAGGAGCGTGGTGAGGAGCCTGGTGAGGAGTGTGGTGAGGAGCGTGGTGAGGAGCGTGGTGAGGAGTGTGGTGAGCAGTGTGGCAGGAGCGTGGTGAGCAGCGTGGTGAGGAGCGTGGTGAGCAGTGTGGTGAGGAGCGTGGTGCGGAGCGTGGCGAGGTACGTAGGCGGTCAAAAAAAACAGGATGTAGGCACAAAATCGAAACTGGTGATTAAGACCTGTGGTGTCAACGTAGCCTAAGTAGAGCGGAGTGTTGCTGATGAATTCTCGAGAGGCAGCTCGTCCGTAGAAAGAAAGCAGTTCAAATGGCCGATGCAGGACCGGTGTGTGGTGGTATTAAATGGAAGCTATGATGTAATATTGCGATAGGATCTGTCTAGAGGGAGAGAAAGAGAAAGAGGGAGTCTGACAGTGAGAAACAGCAAGATTCACTTCTCCTTTAACGGTTGCCCAGGGCTATGAAACAAGTGCAAAAAAAGTACAATATGTGCGAAGCATAAAAATGAGTCCAATTTTTAAATGAAGTAAAAAATTCAATGGCCAAAGGGGAAAAAAAACATCACAAGTCATTTGGCATGAGTTTGTAAAAGTTTTAAGTGACAGTGGAGGGCTCTTGCAAATGGAAATCCCCACTGTACAGCCCACCGTCTTGCACAGGAAGTGATCCATTTCCGCAGGAAGTGATCCACTTAGCCCCTGTAAGCCAACGCAGACCCGCTGAGAGGGAGAACCATAACAACACGTCTCACCGTGGGCGCGACAACCTGACCTCGTGCTCTTTGCAGTAAAACAGAGAGTCACACAAATCAAAAACTTCACACAAATCAAAAACTTCACACAAATCAAAAACTGACACTGATCCTTCCTTAGCCCCAAACCAAGCACGTGCGGGTGTGTGAGTGTGTGTGTGCATATGTGCATGTGTGTGAGTGTGTATGTGTGCGTGCGTGTGAGAGTGTGTGTGCATATGTGCATGTGTGTGAGTGTGTGTATGTGTGCATGCGAGTGCGTGCGTGTGTGTGTGTGCGCGAGTGTGTGTGTGTGTGTGTGTGTGTGTGTGGCTACATGGGAGATGACTGTGCTATCAGGGCAGCATAAGTGGCTGTATGTAGCTGCATGTGGAACATTTTTTATCTAAAGAGGGTGTCAGCCCATTTGTGTGCCTGTGTTTCTTTTTCTGTGTGTGCGTGTGAGTGTGTGTGTGTGTGTGTGTGTGTGTGCATGTGTGTGCGTGTGAGTGTACTTTTCTGTGTATGTGTGTGTGCGCATGTGTGAGTGTGCGTGTGTGCGTGCATGTGTGTGCGTGTGAGTGTGTGTGTGTGTGTGTGCGTGTGTGTGCGTACTTTTCTGTGTATGTGTGTGTGCGCATGTGTGAGTGTGCGTGCGTGCGTGCATGTGTGTGCGTGCGTGAGTGTGTTTGTCTGAGAGAGACCTTTTTATGAATTCCCATACTGAGCTGTTTAAGTTACAGCAGAGGGGTGCTCTTATCTAAGCGAGACAGAGGGGGGGGGGAGATGGAGGGGGAAACAGCCTGGCACTGATAAACAGAACTAGGGCAGAGCAGAGTGCTTTCTACATCTCTATCTCTCCCTGTCTTTCTCTCAGTCTCTTTCTCTCTCTGTCTCTCTCACTCTCTCTCCAACTCCCTCAATGTCTTCTTCTCTCTGTCTCACACCCTCTCCATCTCTCTCTCCCCATCTTTCTTTCTCCGTCTCTTTTATTCTCTGTCCCCCCCCTCTCTCTCTCCATCTCTCTTTCTCTCTCTCCATCTCTCTCTCTCTCTCTTCAACTCTCTCACAGTCACTTTCTCTCCCCATCTCCCCTGACCTGACAGCACACACCCGCAGGCCGCTGAAGGAGGACGGAAGCTGTGCGTGAGAGCGGCCCATGTGACCTTACCGCCGTCGCGCTGCAGGTCAGGCCGCTAACCCGCCACCAGCGCAGAGAGGGCCTGTAACGCACACAGTGGACCGCCTGCCTGCATGAGCATGCAGCGGCTTTACTGCTGACAGAGTGTGTTTAGTGTGTGTGTTTGTGTGTGTGTGTGTGAGAGAGAGTGAGAGAGAGAGAGAGAGAGAGAGTGAGTGTGTGTGTGCGTGTGTGTCTGTGCGCGCGTGTGTGCGAGAGTGTGTGTGTGTGTGTGAGAGAGTGAGAGAGAGAGAGTGTGTGCGTGTGTGTGTGTGCGTGTGTGTGTGTGTGAGTGTGAGAGCAAGAGTGTGTGTGTGCGTGTGCGAGAGTTTGTGTGTGTGTGTGTGTGTTTTGAAACAAAACAAAAATAGGGCAGAGCACCATGCAATAAACAGCACCAATATTCAGAACATGACGATGATGATGATGATGATTATTATTGATGCTAATGAAGATTAATGATTTACATATCATTACCTTTATTTTCCACCTGTCATCATAGGACCTTAATGAAGAGGGGGACCTCACCTGAACTGCAACAGCGAGTGACACTTAGTCCTCCTAAAATTAGTACACCAACTGCATGTTGTCATTTTTAGGACATTTTCAAACAAAAGTAAATGTTAACAAAAATATTAACGGTGTGTATCTCCCGAATTAAATCAAGCGCCTAAATGAAGCATACTCCATCTTATATATACAGGGGCGACATAGCTCAGGAGGTAGGACCGATTGTCTGGCAGTCGGAGGGTTGCCGGTTCAAACCCCGCCCTGGGTGTGTCGAAGTGTCCCTGAGCAAGACACTTAACCCCTAACTGCTCTGGCGAATGAGAGGCATCAATTGTAAAGCGCTTTGGATAAAAGCGCTATATAAATGCAGTCCATTTACCATTTACCATTATAGATGTAATGGTATCGGAGAAGCAGGATATCGACTGCAGCGTGTTTGGGGCTGTCTCGGATGGTAAAGGAGGCAGACGCTACGCTCTTTAAAAACCGCACTCTGGCATTGTGGTGTGGCGGTTTGGTTCGTCGTCTTCGCCCGGGGGGGGGCGGGCACCTCGGCCAGCCGAACACACCCCTCCTCCGGTCGCTCGCTCGCAAGCGGAGAGGGGAGGAGAAGAGTGGAGGGGTGTGGGGAAAAAAAGAAGAAAAAGAAGAAGAAGAAGAATCCTTCCTGGCAAAAACGTCCAGCCGCATTTTTGAACCGCGAACGTTAGCTTTGGCCGCCGCTAACGGAATCCCCGCCGCCCGCCAACGCCTGAGCGCCAGGCGATGCAGGAGGGGCCGAGATCGCGGTAAAGAAAAAAAAGCCGCGGACAAATTACCGGTGATTCCCCAGTCCCCCCCAGTCCCCCCCCCCCCATAAACCGTCAACCGTCAACCGTTTCACTTTCTTTTTTAATTCTGTTTCCCATCACCACGTCTGCGTTTAGAGAGAAAGAGAAAGAGAAAAAAAGACAGACAGACAGACAGACAGACAGACAGAGCGAGACAGACAGACAGACAGACAGGCAGACAGAGAGACAGACAGAGAGACAGACAGGCAGACAGAGAGACAGACAGAGAGACAGACAGGCAGACAGAGAGACAGACAGAGAGACAGACAGGCAGACAGAGAGACAGACAGAGAGACAGACAGACAGACAGAGTTCTGAAAAAACTGATGTGCGCTCTAACTGAAAAAATGATTCGCTGATTGGGCAGCATTGGCGTGCTCCTAAAATTTCCAACACAGGACCTGATGTGCTCCTTGGAAAAAATGTTAGCATAGAGCCCTCAGTCACTCACTTAATACCAGATTAAAGATATGACTAGCCATCAAGCTGCTATCTTAATTATTCTCCAGTTGTGGAGAAGGCCAAGGTCTTTGAGGGAAACACCTTATGTAAACATCTGCAGGAGATATGACTCTGCACAAACGGGTCACACTCAAAAACAAAGACGATGAACGTAACTGTACTGCACAGCTGTTTTTTAACAACTCGTTAATGTCATAAAAGTTATATGTACTGCAATTGTGGAGATTTTTAAATGTCTTTTGATGGTTCCTTGTCTGATTTGATGGTTCCTTGTCTGATCCCAACAGCAGCTCCTCCATGTAAACCAGATACAGAGTCAGAAGTAAGATTAAAACAGCCGTCGGAAATGTGAAACTCTGAAAAGATGCTACGCTAACCCAGGTAAAGTGCACGGCATTCATGGAACAACGACACGGGCATCTTCCTCCAGGGCATCCAACAAACACATTTTTCATACTCAAATATTTCTTGACTTCCAAGGTCAAGAAGGAAACGTTCAACTTATTCCAAGTTACAATTTCACATGTATTTTATACTAATAAATGCTGGATTACCAGCATCTTCCTCAAAGCAAGGCCCGGAAGTTCCTGCAGTCTTTGACCTGGACCACCCATTAGGTTACTGATTAATGTGTTTACTAAACCGTTTAATTAAACTGCCCTCCGGAAGCAGAGTCTGAGCTTTGCCATAACATTTAAAACAGGAAACGCAGGAGCAGGAGTTCACTCTAAAGGCCACTTGTTGGAAATTAAATTAGCCTACTGGTGTTTGGGAGCAGGCCAAAGTGTTGTAGTTGAATTGTGGGACGGTGT
>CM077292.1:4634099-4674099 GCA_039654925.1 Anguilla pacifica | reverse complement strand
CTTCGGGGCGGTGAGACGAGGTGAGACACGCCCTACAGGAGACGCCCCCCCGTGCAGACGGAGAGGAACGCCGCGCCGCGAGGGGAGGGGGAGGGGCCGGTCTCGTCTGGGCGAGTCTTCCGGTCGTGAGCGCGTCCGAGCGGCCTTCGAAAAACACCAGCGGCGCCTCAGACTGGGAGATAAGAGCTTCGGGCCCCGGTGTTTCATCACGAAACATCCCACAAAAAAAAAGCCAGTAACTCAGACACCGCTGACACTGTTAAGCATGAGACAGCCAACACACAGGCCTGCATTTATGAGCCGTGAACCAAATGAACCGCAAGACACAAAACATCTCCGTGTACAAAAACAGCGGTAAAAAGGCACGACACGCTCCGCTGCTGCCCATACTGGTGTTGAATCTGAGCTTGGTCATCGCTGTTGTTGACTTACGGCATTCCCAAGTAGGAGTAGATCCGTAGGCCGGACCCGTCGCTACAACGTACGTCATCGATTCCGGGAAGCGCAGGCTAGCGCAAGCTGATAGCGTGCCTACGGTCCGCTGCCCACGGGCTGGGGTGCTGTCGTGGAGGACTAAGCTTCCTGCACCCGCGAACAATCCAGGCTGACCCCATCCCTCTACGGGACTGCTCCCAAACCCTGCCGGCTTACCCCATCCCTCTGCGGGACCACTCCCAAACCCTGCCGGCTTACCCCATCCCTCTGCGGGACCACTCCCAAACCCTGCCGGCTTACCCCATCCCTCTACGGGACCACTCCCAAACCCTGCCGGCTTACCCCATCCCTCTGCGGGACCACTCCCAAACCCTGCCGGCTTACCCCATCCCTCTGCGGGACCGCTCCCAAACCCTGCCGGCTTACCCCATCTCTCTGCGGGACCACTCCCAAACCCTGCCGGCTTACCCCATCCCTCTGCGGGACCGCTCCCAAACCCTGCCGGCTTACCCCATCCCTCTGCGGGACCAGGGACGGGGCACAAGCTTTCCATTACTTTACATTAGGCCCTACAGGGACGTTCTTATCAAGAGCGACCTGCATAACTCTTCTGCATTTTTACATACTTTTTACATACATACTAGCCATTTGGATATATACTGAAGCAATGCAGGCTAAGCACCTCGCCCAAGAGTACAACAGCAGTGTCCTTCCAGGGAAGCAATCCTACATCCTTTCGGTTGCAAGCGCAGTTTGCTGACCTGCTGCAACAACTTAGACTAGTGACATAACTTAGACTTGTGTCCAGGAAGCTGACACACTCACACAGGTGCACGGGAACAGCATTATCACAGTCACAGTGGATCAGCATGTGTAGTGGGTACTCTGCCTTCAGCCAATGGCGGCTGGCGTCAGGGTGCGAGCTGGGGGTTGTGTCATCCAATCACTGACGTCGCCTGTGGACGCTCTAACCTCAGTGCAAGTTTGCTCTCACTGCAATGGTAAAGTGATGAGAAAGGGTTCAAACTGGTGCCAAGGTCTAACCAAACCTGGAAACTGGGCCCGATTTTGTATTTATTTTTTGGCTGGACCACAACAGGCTGGCGTCAGCCCTACAAACGCAAATGTCTGTGACTGACTGACTGACTGACTGACTGAGTGAGTGAGTGATTGAATGAGTGAATGAGTGAGTGAGTGAGTGAGTGATGAAGTTACACCATTGGTCGGCCGGATCACGTGTGTTAGGTCCAGCCATGTACTAGGTTTTAACCTGGTCTTGTTTATTTAATAATTTTTTTGTAGCTTACCTGTACACTGTAACGCATTAAGCTCATAAGACCAGGTTACGAGGTCCAAACTGCCTTTTTTTACTGCTCAGCTTCCTTCCCTGAGAGACCGTTCAGGGCTCCATAAACCAGCCGTCTGAAGTGTGTGTTTAAGGATGTGTTCACTTCAGCAGTGCCGGGGCTGCTCAGCAGTTTTAAGACGCCGTAATAACACTGCGAGAACGACGAGACCATAAAACCGATCAAATAAATGTGCGGCAAAAAAGTGCAAAGAGCAGAGCTTCCAGAAACGTTATTTACCGACTGAAGCAGGTGGAGCTTCACCACGACCAGCTAGAGGGCTTCTACCCCCGGTCATTCATGAAGCAGTTTTCCAAAAAAAAAAAAAATAAAAAAAAAAACCAAAGTGCCAAAAAAATTGCTACAAAACCGCTATTTTAATTAACGCTGTTTTTACGCGCTAGCACTCGTTCTTGCTTTGTGAGCCATCGGATCCCGGAAAACGGCCATAGCAGTTTACGGCCGTGAAAACAACAGCGTTAGCCTGCATATCCGATAAATAAATGAGTAAGTAAATAAATAAATAAGCCCTTCCCCTTTTCCCAGAGAGTTCCAGTGACCCACTTGGAGCAGATCTCTGTCCGCGATTCGGCCGCCACTGACGTTATCGCGAGCGCAGCGATTACACGCTAGCTGCCGTTTAAGTGGCGCGGAGGGAATCTCCCCAAGCCCAGAGAAGCACAGGAGAGGGATAATCAGCATGTCTGACCAGCTTTTTCCCCCCCTCGTCTGGAGCGGGGGAAAAAAAACTGGGAGTGGGAAAATGGGAATACAAACAGGAAAAACACCGCAGAGAGAGGGAAGACTGGGGGAGAGATGGACGAGTATCCTGCATCCAGATTTTTTTTTTTTTTTTTAATGTATAAATTTAATATCGCACAGACTAAAAGTCCCATGAGGTTCAACTTCTTTTAGCACCTGCCAATTACAGACGCCAGGCCCTAATTACAAAATGGCACCGCTGAAGGGGCGATTACTGCACTTTTGTGCATGTAAGGCAGGAGTCAAGGTCAGCTGTAAGACGCTGTGTGCTAGCATATGTTGTTTTTGTTTTTTTTTTGTTTTTTACCAGATGGAGCAAACCTATCTGGACAGAAACGGACACGTAGGCTACATTCGCAAACCCTTCTCTCCTTTTTTTAAGTTTCCTCTCGTGCACCATCTTGCCAGACCTGACTGGCCACGAGCGTTCGGGACACAGAAATATTATTCACAGCACACCATCACTGCCAATGTTCAGTAACCTGCCCCCCCCCCTCACCCACCACCCCTCATCTGGATGCTGTTTAGAGGAATTCCACCAAGGGAAAGTATGCAGCATAACACGACGATTGTTTTGAACTTCAATAGTGCTAGCCTAGAGGATTTATAATGGATAGAAGTAAGAGGAAGAAATTATTCCGATTATGACATAATAAGGAAATAAACTGATGAATGAGTGAACGAATGAATATATAAATAAATAAATAAATAAATAAAAATTCCCAAAGATCAAAGAAACCCCACCCCCCAAAAAAAGAAAGCAATATTGAATTATGAGTGAAAAATGTAAGAGGAAATAAAAGCCATTAGCTCCTAAACGAAAGCAGATAAACAGCTGGTCCACACGGTACCCAGCGGCCCCACGCGCACGGTGACAGCCACAGGCCTCGTCCCGCTGCGTTCTGGAATGTTCCTCTCACCCCTGACACGGTGAAGTGGGGGGGGGGGGGGGTTCAGTGACATCGTTCCTTTGCCTGAAGGGGAGAGCACAAATCCACCGCCCCCCCCCCCCATCCCCCCCACCCTGCGTTCTGACATGGTGAAGGCCAAGGGGGATCTTTGGGGGGGGGGGGGGGGGGGGGGGCGGTGACGTTGTTCCTCTGCCTGAAGGGGAAAGCACAAACCAACCCCCCCCCCCCCCCATACGCTGCCCTAATTTCCTCTCTCCCTCTCGCTGCGGATGCGCTCTGACCCCGTTCCTGAAGGAAATCCTCTCTCCCTCTCTTTTGTTCTCGCGCGATGCGCCCGGACAGAGCGCCCCGTGCCAGAACCCCCCCCCCCCCCCACCGCCCCGGGGGTGTCGTCAGGGCGCGCTACTGCTACTCACCCCCTCCCGAAGAACCAGTCAGAGCCACGCCGAGGGGCCATCGCTGTGTAATGGGTGCTCCCCACACCTCCCCCCCCCCCCCCCCGCCCCCACCTCTGAGAGTGTTTCCAAGAAAAAAATGAAATCTATTTTATTTCCACAGCGCCATTTTCAGAGAACTGTCACTGAGACGCTTCACAGAGAGACGGAAGGAAAACTGGGCAAAAACCAGGTCTGCAGCGAGGTTAGAAAAAAAACAGCAAGCGAGTTTAAAAAATACAATTAAAAAAAAAAAACTCCCCGGTGGGGAAGAAAAACACAAACGTTGGTGAGGAAAAACATCCCGATGAGGAGGAATCTCAGCAGGAACCCGGCTAAGGAGGGAGCAACAGAGGGGGTACACATTCTAAAAAGGGAGACTACACCGCAACTAAAAAAAAATCTGACACAGTCTGAAAGGGACTACCCGTCCTCCATTGGATTATCCACCACCACACATGACAGCACAGGCAGATTAGATGGCCATTCCATAACCGAGAAGCAGAGTCCAGCTGAGAGTGGACCGTCCAGGCATGCAGTAGACGGCTCTCATTTCCAGCTTTGAATCAAAGTTCTGGACATTAGGGGTGGGTCTCAAATGGTTCACAGCTAGTTCCCCATATAGTGGACTAACTAGGGCAGGGGTGTCCAATCTTATCCAAGAAGGGCCAGTGTGGGTGCAGGATTTATTATAGCCCAGCACCAAGACACTGATTCTAATTACCTATTAGTTAATCAGTTGAATCAGGTGTCAAGCCAAGTCAAGTCAAAGTTTATTTATATAGCACATTTACCACAACCACAGTTGACCAAAGTGATTGTGTCATAGCGTTGGGCTAAAACAAACACCTACACCCACACCAGCAGCCGTTTGGTGAAAATTGGCCGACACCCTAGTTAATCAACTATAGGGAACTAGTGGACATTCTGAGACAAATCCCGTCACTTCAAAAATGGCAAGAAGGACACAGCAGGTTGGCGTGAACAGAGTTTTTAGCAGAAAGGGCTAAACTCTCAGTTCGGTGCATCTACACCGTGTATTTCGACATGCACTTTGTCCGTAAGAGTCCCAGCGACTGCACAATCTGTGGTTGCCAGTTCAACGTGCGATGCAAACATTTCAGTGAAAGACCATGATGCAACGCAAGGTTGACCAACACCAAATGTTGCACCACACACTTCCACGCATGCACGCAACTACAACACCAGAAACTCAGCAAAACCACATCTACTGCTACAAAGTGCACTGAAGACTAACTTCTCTCGACCGTTTGATCTGGGGGTACCAGTTTATCCTATTGATTACGGAACTGGGGTCGCATCTCCAAGGCTGTGGGTTCAATTCCCACGTGGGGCACTTTCACCGTCCTAAGGGTAGTTATTCAACTTGAACCGGTTCAGTTAATATCCAGCTGTATAAATGGTTTATATGCAGAATATAGCCTGCATAAGCCTGGATAAGATCATCTGCTAAATGTAAATCCCAAGAATACCATGCATTTTTGTAAGAAATCCAGCCTAACATGCCTTGCTTCAACAGACAAATCCCACCCAATATTTTCTTCACTTAACGCTTCAATTACTATATCGAAATGACCAATCGCTGCACCTCTTGAGAAAGGGTAAACCATAATTTGTGCAATTAACGTAATTTAAAGCCGAACTTAAAAACTCGGCTTTTCATTTCGAGTTCTAATGACAGGCTGCCATGTGGATACAAAACAACCATCTTGCTGGCAAGTACAGATCATATAGTGTGTTAGCAACAGTGCTTCCACTAAGTCTAGTAAATGGGTCTCAATTTAAATGAAAAAAATTCTATCTGCAATTTACCAGGATAATTCAGAGTCAACGTCTGATTTTATGTCCTCCCGAGCTAAGTCAAAAAGCTGAGCACGTATTTGAAGTGTGGGGTTTCCCCCCATAAATATGTGTTCGTGCCAAAAAACAGGTTAGATGCTTGGCTTACTCTATTGTGAAACAAGCATGCTTCCACGATAACGTTATCCACTGTGCACAGCAAATAGCCTCCACCCGAAATGGCTTACTCTGTACTACAGTTTCAGATGACACCAACAGTCATCATTTCAGGGAAAGGAATCTAGCTATTGCACATCTATTAATTTATTTTTAATCGCGCCGAATTGCGAGGAGCACTATCGGTTTCGATCGACAAGCTAAGCTTCAAGGCACCGAGCTGGAATACACAACCTCCAGGCGTCATTTGACCTTGCCCTTGGCCAGTGCCGCTCACGCCGTGCTTTTCGATCGGCTTGGATCTTCCTACTGGTACTTAAACGCAAAATTGTTCATAATGGATTTTGTCGTCTGACTGAACATGGCTTCCATTAATAATGTAACTGTGACTGGAATCAACCTGTTCAGTGGATGCGAGAGTTAATTAGCATGTTAGCCAAGTCACACCTTTCCCATTTGCTTGGTGTTCCTCTCGTCTATTTGAATGTAACAGTCATGCGTTTGGCACAGAGATAACTTTGGATAGCCACCAAACAGACACGCACGCTAGAACAGCCCATTACCCAACTAGCTGTCTCTTAAACTAAGCAACCAATGTGCAGCTCTCCCTACATCAATAGCGTTAGCTAACGTTATACCATGTGTGTGATGTGTTTTGCTCGCTGTGTGTGAACTGCTATTGCTAGTCGAGGCAGCTATCTTCGGCTTGGATATGTTAGCCTGCGACCCAACGTTAACTTCATCGATGGTGCTCATGTGTTTTCTTTCGCTTACATGGCTGAATGCATTTGCCACCTTACTTTTCAGTGCTTGTATGAGCGCCTTCCCATCCTTGATCAGCTCCTTGATGAACTTGTTAGTCTTCTCCAGTTCCAGCTCGTGAGATTTCAATCTATCCCGGAACTGCGGACTGTCCAGATAGCAGTCGCTGAATTCCAGAGCGGGTAGTCCCATCTTTCGTCCCGGTCCACCTCCGCAGCAGCCGGAGCAGGACTGCGAAGAAATCTTTGACTGGTGAAGTACAATCCAATTAGCAGGAGGAGGAAGCTTAAGAAAATATACATACAGCTTGATAGCTCTCAGTCCACAGTGTCTTTAGCTCAGCTAGCTTCTCACTTCTAGAAAATGTTTGCCAGTGTTCCTATCACGTTGCAGCAGTTTTAAAAATCCAGCAAGCCAACGTTAGATCAAGCACGCTGACGTTATTTTTCAAACTTCTACAAATCGCATCCAGGAATTAGACTCGTGCGGCACTAATCCATTTTTTCAGACCCGCGAAAAGTGCTGCAAGAAGAAATAACTGGCTGTCAAAAGATTCGCTGCAAACCTGTGCATTCCTCATGACATAGTCACACTTTAGAGTGCGAAGGGTAGGAAGAAAAACACCCCAAACGTATTAGTTGCGGATTCAACTGGGCGTTTTAGCTGCAGCCTCCTAGGTCTAGCTACGGCGCCCGTGCCAACCTACCCTGGAACGTGTAATCCTGTGATGGACTAACCGCTCAGCCAATTGGGTGACTGGGTTCCAAAACAGTGTGTGAAGGCATGCCGCGCGGTGCACGACCTATCCCTGTGCGGGACCAGCGTCGGGGAGAACAGGAAAGGTTGGTTGGTCACAAAAGATGAAGTCATTCTAGGGCGGGGAGTCTGAAAAATCTACTTCACGTTTGCTGTAAAATTAAGATATATTGCTTGTATAATTTCCCCCCCTCTGTTGTTGGATCAGCGTAGCCACCAAAAGTTAGCATATAACATCACATGGTTATTTAATGTTACACTACAAGCACATATACAAAACTCTGATTCATTAGCTGGTTAGAGATTAAATAGATAATTGTGCAGTTTATTTCGGTTAATTGCAGCGGTCCACATTTATCTTTATCCATGTGAGATTCGTCAAGCCCACACTGAAATTCAAGATAGCCTACAAATATTAATAAACCCTAATATTAATGTTAAAGTTATATTCTTAAAATTAGTCGAATGCGTTCATTTCGAAGTCTTAAATCATCCACCCCATTTTCCCCATTAGTATGTAAAACATACTAATGGGAAATATGCGATTTTTATTTTATTTTTTGTATATATGTACAGAATTACGTAAATCAATGTGACATTTACTAATATGTTCCAACATATATATTTCATTCATTCATAAATGCCGACATATATTTACATTCTCTTTAGGTTTTGGGATGTTCAGTATGCAAAGTCATACTCGGTATAAATTACTGTCATGTATGTAAGTAGCCAAATTGAATGTGAGTTTGCATATAAAATCAGATTTAGATTAAAAGTAACATTTTACCTCAAGTGAATCTTGCAGAATTACAACAAAGGTGCGGTATAAATCAAGTTTTTGGCACTTTACATCAAATTAACATACTTCAGATCAGGATTGAGATCAAACGTACAGTATCTCATTCATTTAACATTTCTAAAGTTGACCTTTTGTAACAAAAAACTATTTTATGAAACAGTTATTTTATGCATATACCGCATGTGCACTTGTGAGCGCCTTCAGATGTCACATGACCAAAAATGCTGAGGGGAACTTGAGAAAAGGGTTGTTTCATTTCCGGTTATGCATTTCAAAAATAAATATTAGCCTGGCCTTGCGGTAAGAGTCAGTGCATCTCTACATTTAGATATGCAATTTCCTGGCATCGAAACAAACAGAAGCGCTGCAGTTCGTTGTGGCGCATAAAAGACCATCTCTTTGCAGATCACAGGAAGCTCCAATCAACCACATGTTCTGTTTTTTTTCCACCTGTTAAGAGTTTTCGGTTCTTTAATCGAACAATTAGTGCAGCCATTAAACAAAATCCGTTCAAACATCTTAGATCCTCTTCCTTGTTCTGTTCTTTGACCTCCTGGGTGCAAATGTCAATTGATCAAATGCATTTGTCCAGGATCCAATTTCCCATGTGAAACTACTGTGTAGTTTTTCTGCATTGCTGTACATATCCCAATGACGTGTCACTGGGTATTGGCTGCAGATACTGACCCATTTCAGAGAAAAACTGCTAAAAAAAAATACAATAGAACTTAATATCAGGGGGCAACTTCCTGTCATGTGACGTGAGGAACAATACAGATATTAGCACCGTTATTCACTTTCACAGTTTTTACCAAGAGAACCCACAGATTGCCATATTAGACCTGCAAATAACTGAATAAATGGATTTACAAATGATGTTGTCTCTTTACTCTACATAGTTTGGTTCTGCTGATTTAAAAACAAAGTATTGAGAGTTGTCTCATCCTCTGAAACTATTATTCATTTATGTTTAACTGATACCCTGCAACAGAAGAAAATCTCTGTGATACAGGTAACTCTGGATGGAATAAAACTACATTTGTCTGCAAAACTACAGAGTCATTTTTTTTTTCGCTACGGCTTTACATCTGCAGAGGGTGATGAGTAGGAGTCTGTATGATTAATATTCCACGGTGCATTTATCACTGTGGAACATTCCAAATGCTTTCTTTTTTTTTTATTTTTTTCAGTCTGATAGTCATGTGACTTGGGATCTGCAGCTGGCTGGTAGCGGGCGCCTCCCTGTTCCTGTGAACTCCCCACATCAGATCTTTCACGTTTTGGCGGGAGTTATTTACGTGTGATTTGCAAGAGTCCAGCAGTCTTGTACGGGAGATGGGGCAGTCGCTGCCCGGCCCAGCTGGAGATATCGTAGGCCAGACCCTTCACAGGCTCCGCGTAGAACATCTATCCACTTAGTTCGCCTAGAGTAAAGATCCAACTTTAACGCCAGGCATAGAGGAACGAATTTGTCTTGACAACCTAGTCACCAGTTCACCTGTCACCAGTGGCGATAACAGTGTCATGTGGCTGGCTGAGTGTTTTCATTTATTTTTAGCAAACATGAAAATAGATTTTACTTTTTTTTTTTTTTTGCTTTAATCCTTTTCCAGTTTATTAACATTATCAGGCCAAGAATGTAAATCCTCCAATCAATTTTTTCCAATTTAGTAGCATAATACTGTTGAATAGCAAAAGTAGAATGTAATACATGTGGGATGATGTGTGCTAAAGTGGTTGAGGAGCTGGCTTTGTTGCCTAAAATACTGTTGGCCTGAATCCCAGGTGGGTTCTGAAGGGTCTGTTGGGGCTACATTTCCTTTGAGCGAGGCACTTAACCTGAGTTTCCTCAGTGCAAACCCTGCAGCGTAAATTGATAGAATGTAAGCCGTCCAAGAAGGCCCAGAGAAGAGCATCTGCTAAGCAAATTAAATAATAACAAAATTCATCTTCCTTGGACAGTGATGCAAGTTCCAGGGCCAAGATTGAGTTTTTTTTTGGGGGGGGGGGGGTTAAACCTAGGTGACCTAGGGCTAAAATCCCCCCGTTTTGGGATTCAGGTTAGCAACGGTATTCCTCATCCTCAGTGACTATGTGGGGTAATCAGTGGATAAAAAATAAAAAATAAAAAAAACTATTTGTATGCACTGCCGGGAAGACAAAGGGGTTACACAAATCAGGATGCACTAAGAGAATAGCCTACTCTCAAATTCCAAGCAGCGATCTCACAGACGGAACATTTGAGCCATAATCCAGAATTCTGTTCCTGAGGCATTATTGAAAGGGGGGAAAAGCGCATTCAAACTTGTCGTATTTTCTGTCCGCTTATAGCTTGGGGCGCATTTCCGACAGAGGTGAATGCGCACGATTTGCACACCCGGCTTTCGCACGGTATCTGCTGTCTCGATTCAGTTACGGTATCAGTTATCACATACCTCTCCTCAGGCACAGGCAGTGTCTCTGCAACTTTGGACCAAACAATTTTGATGATCCCCTGTGATTAATCTTTCATGCATTCACGTGTTCTATGCACTTTCCATCTTCCAGGAGAGCAAGGTCCACTCCAAGTTTCCTGTTGCCGTTCATAGTGCGCACTGCCATCTAATGGTCAAAGTCAGAATGGCATGTATTTCTCTTAAATTAAATTGTTTCTCTTAAACACAAATATTTTCCTAAATCGGAGAGATACCGAATATAAACATTACGGGTCAATAGCTGCGTGCTTAGCTGGAGTTAAGTCCCTATACCACAGAACCGCATTTCAACTGGAACAGCTAATTCTTGTTTCACAAATTTGAATAGCAGTTCCAGATGCAAATGCATTTCTGTGGTTTAGAGGTTTTAACTTCAGATAAGCATGCAACTCTTCATCATCATTTTACAATAATGTAAATGTAAATTACTTTTATTCCGAGGTGAAAAGGGAATACAAATTAAACACAATGTGATCACAATAACCTTTGAGATTTTTTTTTAATTTTTTTACCACACCCATGAATAGTCTGAGCCAACGTGTTCCCTGTTCAATTCACACAAATTTCCATGTGAATTCTAATTAGGTATGACTTCAAGCAGGACATGTTTCAAACACAGAAGGAATGGAATTAAATTATTTAAATGGAAGATTTGTTTAACACTGTTGACATTTCTGATTTAAATAAAAAACAAGAATGGACACCCACAATTCAAATTATTTTTTAACTTCAGTGCCGACACTGAAAAACATTCCTGCAATGTTCCTCCTAGTGCCCAAAAGTTCAAGAGAGCTCCCGGATACAGGGCGCACGAGAAATGTTAACAACAACATGTTTTTCGTGTTCCGGGAATGGTCTGATAGCCAAAAATTGTTGGGTGGGTTGGCTCCTCAACAATTAATGTGAAAAGAAAGAAAGAAAGAAAGAAAGAAAGAAAGAAAGAAAGAAAGAAAGAAAGAAAGAAAGAAAGAAAGAAAAATGAATAAAAGCAAAAAGCACAAAATAAACTTTTCAGTCAGTCCATTTCACACGTTCTCATTCTTCCCCGAGGACGTCCTGCAGGTATGTGCTTACAGGACGCTCGATCAGTGGAAACGGGCCCATCTCTTAAATTCACCGCCAGGCCCTCATGAGGAGCGACGCCGTGCATGCGCTTGTTATGGTAAATATGCTGCATCAGACTCGCATGATAATAATAATACGGTGATACAGTGTAAAATTATATTTCCATGTATTTATTGTTACTGTTGTCTTTGAATATGTCACTTTTTCTTGGGTCAGACATCATTTGTCCATAATTTATCCATTATTTATCTATTATTTTTTTTATTGAACTCACTGCTGCGTTTGATCAAGGGATTAACGAGGGTAAAAGATTATTTTATTTTATTTTATTGCAGTGGGAAAACCTAACGGAATGAAGCTTAGATAAGTACAACTATCCAGCAGTTGTATCAAATATATGAATGTGTAACTTTTCTTTTTTAACACATTCACTGATAAATCAGTCATTACATCAGCTGCTCTGCCACCTGGAATGAATCTCGCTCTCCTCTCCTTTTCCTGTTTTCTTCCTTTCTGTCTTGCATGTGTGTGTGTGTGTGTGTGTGTGTGTGTGTATGTGTGTGCGCAGGTGCGCATGTGTGTGTGTGGGCGTGAGGTAGGAGGAGGAGGGTATGGAACAAGTGGGAACAGACTGTTTTGGAACTTTTTCTTGCCTTTTTTGTATTTTCCTTTGCTTAAAAATCAGGATGAATGTTTTAAGAGAACCACATGTAATATGTAGAATTACGTGAGGTAAAGACACAGGAATGATGTAATGCTCATTTCTTAGTCCCTCCGTAGCCACTGATGACCCCCCACCCCCCTCTAGGGACCGAAAAAAGACGATGACACAGTCCAGTTTCCCGCTTGTGGACCTCCGTGCGTAGCCAGCTGCTACATTCCTCCAAAACTCAGCTGATAGGCCAAATATAAACCCTGGACTGGGGCGGAGGTGGGGGGACAGATCCAGTGATGGGGCCGTCCCTTGGAGCACCAGGCAGAACCCAGTTTTATCCAACAAGCCGGTGAAGGTGGTTGTTTTTGGTCAGGTACAGGGAACTTACGGTCACGCCAACTCCTCCCACAATCCCGTGAACTTTGGACATTCCGCAACACCGCTTCCACGGGTAAGTCCCGAACGAGCCGGTTAACTTGGCCTCGCTGGCCACATTCAGGAACGGGAGTTTTGATCATGAAGTTCTGGAACTCCACTGGTGACGCAGTCCCAGGCCGTTTCTTTTCCCCAGGAATGCGATGCGCTTTTTTTTTGGAAAGTTGGCCTTGTACGCGAAACTCTCACCTTCCTTTGACTGGGCCTTCTAAGCCTCATCTGACAGTTTCCAGAACGTTCCGGATGCGGATTCTGGCTGAGCTTCTGGCCGTCAGACGATAAGATAGCTGCTATTGGCTACTGTAGTAATTTTATTCAATAGATAGCTGTAAAAAGCTTCGATGCGGGTGAAGATGATCAAAATATCTTATCTAGCAAAATAATTGCTTGCTTTCCTTTCTGCATTAAATTAGTTATTTTAACGAATGGATTAATGTTTCTTGTGGGCCTTCTGTTATCTTTGACCTCCAGGCCTGTAAGGCTGTACTTTTAATTACAGTAACTACCATTTTAAAAACATATTACCTTAATGATGGGCAATATCTCCTACAAGGTGACAGTAATCAGCAGCTGAAGTACAAGCCTGATTGCTGAATAAGACTTGCGCTTTTGTCACAGACAGCTCAATTTGCATGTTATTATCCAGGAAGTGTTTGTTAACGGCATCTTGTTCATACAAGGTCGCCTGAACGGAGAGATCAAGCACTGACAAAACCAGTCAGACATGGTGACATCAGTTGGTGGCGAGCATTGCGGCACTGTTATGTATTGCAGTAGGGTATTCCACGTGCCAAATTGCATTGTGGTCCTGATTTTTGGAGCGGGAGGCCAGAACTCAGTGCTCAGTTCCCACCAACCAACAAGCAAGCACTTTGCTTCCTGGGAAAGCTCCCTGGTTATCAACATTAGCTGCCAGAATATTATTATTAAGTATTATATAATCTAATACTGTCTGATATGACACAAACAGTACTGTTTCCGTTTGCTTGGTGTTTGTGTGTAATCCATCATTGCTGAATATTTGATAAAACTGTTATTAAATCCACTTTTATTCTAAAAACATTTTGTCCAAAGCACACCTCTTATTTTAACATTCGTCGTTTTGACTGTAATAATTTATGCCGTGGGTTCGTTCACCTCAAACTAGCAGAACAAGCCCGCACATGTTCACTTGGCCTTCTGCCTGAGTTGACAAAAAAGGCGTTTTTTAAAATCATTTTTTTAAAAGCTACAATAGGATGATACTGTCAATCGGTCGGCACAAAAGACGAGGCACATCTGCAGCGTTCATTCGCATCGGCAGGCTAACAGATCACATGGCCTATACGACTGCGTTTCAGACGCTGGGAAAACTATCGGATACGCCGGCCCGAGAAACACCGTTCAGGATGAATGAAGGGGAGATGACGCTTGGGCCGGAACACATCGGCTTCTACCTGCCGGAGTACAAGACGCTCGCGAGGTTGTACTGCTTGAACGGCGGATACCATCTCCGAATACGGCCGGACGGGACCGTGGATGGAGAACGGGAGGAGACCGACGTGTACAGTGAGTGTTGGTATTGAAGGCCTGTTGTGGTTAACTGTAGCCTTTAGTTTTTCTTGTCTCTTTAACGTTAAAACTATATTTATTCAATGCCTGATCAATATAGACTACTGCCTGCTTAGTGAATAAGCTTTACTGCGTATGTATACACTTGGCTTAAAGTGTATTCATTTAACATATTTCATAACTTAATTTTCAGATTGAATAGCAACAGGACAGTCTGTGTCCTAACCCAGTGGATATGCATTAGGCTACTTATCAGAAGCATTCTTACACTATAGCATTCAGAAGGTGGATACAATTCATTTTTTAGGGTTTTTTTCCCCGGGTACAGCAGAGCTCGCGCTGAAGCAGGTGCCAAACTAGAATATCTGGTAAACTGCTCCTGGATTAAAGCACGGGTTTTCTGTGCGTCAGCATGGCTTGTTGTCAGGCTGTGGGCTGTGTAGGCTAGAGGAGCAGATCGTGAACGAGGAGTTCCCATTTAACACTGAACGTCCCTGGTGCGTGGATGCTTGCTAAACCATCTCCATATAAATACGCTTTGGTGCTTTCGCTCACTGCGAAGTCAGTAATGTGAGTACGATCTGTTCTGGTCTCTCGTGACTTCTGCTCTATGAATTTGTACCCACGGTTGGGCATTAGGTTCAGTACTGCATGTCTGTGTTTTTATACGTTGCAGTTCAGTTGTAACGTAGTTCTGTGGTCCTGAGGTATAGACCCTTGCTAAGCACGCTGCAATTGACCCACCCACGTCTGCGTACAAGCAATTGTTGTAATAACGTTGTTTTGCCACTAGAGGTCAGGCGTGAGACAATAATGTGTGACTGGAGGTTCACTGATTGACCAGGTTTACTAAACATACTGAAGAGGAATCCTGAGATTCTGAGTAGCAGAATCTGGTGTGCCGAATTGTGGCTGAAATGAAAACCTACAGGATGATCGATCTTCACTGTCAAAGAAGTCCGTTACCTGCTCTGCCTGTTCACTGTGATTGATCGATCTGGCTCTGTGATTGATTGATCGACCTGCTGCGCTCCTGACTCGACTATTCTGCCTTCGCTGCTGCAGCCGTGCTGAAGACGACGGCGGTGAGCGTCGGGGTGGTGGTCATTGAGGGCGTGGAGGCGGGGCGCTACCTGGCCATGGACAAAGAGGGTCAGCTGTACGGATCGGTGAGCGTCTGCTGATGTCACATCACATCACATCACATCACATCACATCACATCACATTACATTACATTACATTATATCACATTATATTACATTACATCACATTATATTATATTTCATCACATCACATCACATTACATTACATTACATCACATAACATTACATTACATCACATTATATTACATTACATCACATTATATTATATTTCATCACATCACATCACATTACATTACATCACATAACATTACATTACATCACATTATATTATATTTCATCACATCACATCACATTACATTACATCACATAACATGACATTACATCACATTATATTACATTACATCACATTATATTATATTTCATCACATCACATCACATTACATTACATCACATAACATTACATTACATCGCATTATATTACATTACATCACATATTATATTTCATCACATCACATCACATTACATTACATCACATAACATTACATTACATCACATTATATTATATTTCATCACATCACATCACATTACATTACATCACATAACATTACATTACATCACATTATATTACATTACATCACATTATATTATATTTCATCACATCACATCACATTACATTACATCACATAACATTACATTACATCACATTATATTACATTACATCACATTATATTACATTACATCACATTACATTACATCACATTACAGTACATTACATTACATTACTTTACATTTATTTGGCAGACGATTTTATCCAAGCGACGTACAGTAAGTGCATACCGAAGGTCATTTGAACAAGTATGAAGCACAGGGGCGATAAGGTACAATACTCATTATGTAACAGGTACTCATAGCCATGAACACGTGGTTCACACAGTGAGCATAGGCTCGGTCAGAAAGTTATGGTAAGTCAAACCGGGAGGCATGACAACAAGCTACAACAGCAAGATAACGAGTGAGTGCAGTGCGATACAAGATAACGATACAAGTACATTTATCGTGTTCTTGAACCTGATCTACAATCTGATCTATGTTGCTAAAACTTACGGGACTCCTGAGGTTTGAATCTTCATGTTTGGGTCTATATTGACCTTGACACCCCACCCCCACTCCCCCCTCCCTATAGAAAATAGTGAATGAGGAATGCCGCTTCCAGGAGAAGATCGAGGAGAACAACTACAACACGTACAGGTCCCAGGGGTCCGGAGAGGGGCGCTGGTACCTGGGGCTCAAAAAGAGCGGACAGCCCAAGAGGGGGACGAGAACGCGCCTCGGGCAGAAGGGCATCTACTTCCTGCCCCGACAGGCAGGCGGGGCGGGGAGGGCGGGAGGGGAGGGGGGGGGAACCGAGCGAACGCCGAATGAGGAGGAGCTCGTCGTCTGAGCCCAAACCAGAGAGCTCAGCCACGTCAAGCGTCACTCACCCTGAACAGCAGTGGCGTAGGTTTCGTTTGAACATTGGGGGGGGGACATTAAGTGGGGGGTCTGGGGGTCCTCCCCTATGAAATTTTGAGCGTCAAACACTTAATTTCCTGCATTCTGGTGAATTTTTATGCACCAATTTGTGTCGTTTCTGCATCCATTTATGGTGGAAATATCTTTATTTATGTAAAGGAAAACACAAAATTCAGTTTTTATTGGGGGGGGGGGGGGGCAAATGCACGTGTTCTAAATATTGAGGGAGACATATTCCCTGCGTCCCCCCCCCCGAAATCTACATGTATGCCTAACAGAGTATGTATCTGGGATCGTGTCCATTTGGGACCGTATGTGCTCAGTGAGAGTTGACTTAACACTGGACATTTCACTGTGTAGCTGAACTGAAGGTTATATCAAGACAGGTTAAAGGGCATGTTGATAACCATTACATGACATTACATTACAGCATTTAGCAGACGCTCTTATCCAGAGCGACTTACATTGTATCCATTTATACAGCTGGATATATATATATATGCTGAAGCAATACAGGTTCAGTACCTTGCTCAAGGGTACAACGGCAGTGTCCTACCGGGGAATCGAACCGGCGACCTTTAGGTTACAAGACCAACTCCTTAGCCATTATACTACACCGCTGCCCATAACCGCTGGAAAAATTGTTAAAGGGATATTTTATGACATGTTAAGGGGAGCACACAGCACTGCTGTCCACAGAAATGTCTGCTTTCCATCAGGGTTAGTGATGGAATTTCTCTCACACTGCAATCAGCAGCTCTATCCTTTTTAGGGCATGGATACTCAAATCTGGACCTCAAATCCAGATCCAGCCCTGGTTTCTTTTCCCTCTTGGTAATTAACATTGAAACCGACAGCTTTATGCCGTTTAGGTGTGAGATCAAATATATGTGCTTGGATTGTGCTTAACTGAAAATCAATATAAAGTTATTCTGAGTGATCACCTTTATCCTGTGATGAAACATTTCTGTCCTGATGGAAGAGGTCTCTTCCAGGATGACGATGCCCCCATCCACAGGGCACGAGGGGTGACTGAATGGTTTTATGAGCATGATGTGATTTATATGCTATGGCCTTTGCAGTCACTAGACCTCAACCCAGTTGGACACCTATGGGAGATTTTGGACCAACGTGTCAGACAGTGCTCTCCACCTCCATCATCAAAACACCAGATGAGGGATATCTTTTGGAAGAATGGTGTTCCATCCCTCCAGTAGAGTTCCAGAGACTTGTGGAATCTATGCCAAGGTGCACTGAAGCTGTTCTGGTGGCTCATGGTGGGCCCACAGCTTACTCAGATACTTTATATTGGTTTTTCCTTTAATTTGTCATCCGCCTGTATATTCTCAATCTTAGAAATTATTCTTCAGAGATTTTCGATTGACATTTCTTGCATAATCATGTAGACAATTGGGTCAAAGTTGTCATTACTGTTTGAGTCAAGTAACTTACCTTATATGACATCATGTAATACTAATGTACAACATTTTGTTTCAAAGGGAATACACAGGGAATGTGTATACTGTCATTTTGCATTAATTTTAAATGCACGCTAACCACTTAACACAAATATTATGTTTATTTTTTTAACCAAATGTATCTATTTATGATAATTAATATCAGGTAACAGGAGAGCCTTCATTCCTGATCGAGACACACACTTGTTTTCATTTCTCCTTTGGATTAAAGTAATTATTGTCGTGCAACGCAGAAAATAAAGAATTTTAAATAAACTGTTGTCCGGTATTATAAATATATATTCACCTTTCGTGCTCAAGCAACTTTTTGATGAATTGAGGTGTAAAATTACACCTGCAGCTGTGACAGTTACCACAAGGTGGCAGCGGTGCACCCCTTCCAAACAATATTTCCGCCAAGCAGCTGACCCTCTTTTCCGAACTGATCCCCGTTCAGTTGCGTGTTATTTTTTTTTTGTCTGACGATCCCCACCAGAAAAAGGAAGGACCCCCATGAACGAGCCAACATGGCGCCCTTCCTGTTTCCTGTGATTTCGGTGTCACAGACGCGTGTGTCCGTAATGCGCATGCCTCTGCTCAAATAATTACGCAGATGCATCCAAATAACATCCTCCCACTCGCGCCCGTTACCATTGACAACTGCGACTACACACGTGATGCTGCCTTACAACATGGCAACACCACTGCAAAAATTGGCGTTTCAAATTACAGTTTGTTTGCTTTTTTAGGAGGGTGGGCTGGGGGAAGGGTAAGGTTGAATTAAAAAAAATAATAAATGAAATAAGGTGGATTTTTTTTTTTTGGCTGCTCTTTTTGTGACAGGCAATAGGGAGTGCTGGCAGCTCTGGTTGAAGCTCTTTTTAACGCTCGCTGATCGTTATTAACGGGAGGTGCACCTGTTTAAGTAATTAACTGGGCCTTCCCGTAAATCTCCCCAGTAAGGGGATTCGTTGAGGAGGAGGTCCCATTAAAGCCAAAGCAATAAAGGCTGTATTTATCTGAACCATAGATACACTAAAGACCAGCAGTCTCTTATTAGTATAAATATTCAAACCCCAAAAGAGCCTAACTCTAACAAATGCACAAATTGGTCATACGTTTACTTTGCGAGGGGTAATGAGAAAACATCTTTTTATGGTTGTTTCTTTATCAGAGAAGTAGACGTGAGGAATATTACTCTCTCTCAACCATATTTACGATGTATCGCAGGGCTGCCAAACGCTTTTCCTGGATGTTTGCCGTCCCGTAGGTTTTCACTCCAGCTCTTAAGAAAGCACACCTTGCTCTGCAGCTAGAGACATCGTTGAGCTGGAAAAGAGTAGAATCAGGTGTGCTTTGTTAGGGTTGGAGTGAAAACCTACGGGACGGTAGATCTCTAGCTGTTGAATGAGGTGTGCTTTGTTAGGGTTGGAGTGAAAACCTACAGGACGGTAGATCTCCAGGAACAGGGATGGGCAGCCCAGCTGTATCGTATCTTCTTTAGTTTCTTCTGAGGGGTCCGTCGGCCATTTTGTATGTGAGGCGTTGGATTGGGGCCTTTCCACATTCCTCTGACAGCTGTAGTTGGGAAAGAGCGAGCCAGTGTGCTGAAACTCTCAGAACGCACATCTTCCTCCCCCCCGCCCCACTCCCCCCCGTCCTCCCCCCCGGAGGGGCGCGGAGACAGAGCCCTTCCCTAAACGCCCGCGCTCCCGGTCACACACCCATGGGTCCGGCCGCCGCATTGGGGGGACTTCGGGAACAGCTGTATTTCCGACTTGTCTCCCTGAGCCAAAACGCTAACCCCCCCCCCCCCACAAACCCCCCGCCCCCCCGCCCCCCCCCCCCCATTGGTAATTGAATTAGCGGTGCTCCGCAGCCGAACTCGACTCCAGCGCGGTTGACGTCGATGGTTTTCCTTCTAGAACCATCTTTCGTTCCCGGGCTCTTGTCGGCGCCCACGCGTCCCACAGCATACCTGAGAAAGCGATCAGAACTCAAACCGTGCTCCAGATCGGGGTCCAGGATGGGAGGGGCGGGGAGGGAAGGATGGGAGGGGGGGGCACAACGTCTTCGAATGTGCGTGTGATCTCTCCGCATCCAGGCCCAGGACGCATTGAGATGTCTGGCCGCCCCCCCTCCCCCGAAGAGCGGACAAACCAACCCCTGCTCCTTCCTGCCTCAAACGCTTGGACAGCGGCCTGCACTTAGCCGTCAGACACGAAATGGAGCCCGGTGCCGCTGCAGCTGCCAGATTCCATTATGATAAAGTGCAGGGAGTGACTCAGGAAGTAATGGTGGGCAGGTACAGTGGCTCTAGCACGTCCTCCGCTGTCAGCCATTCCGGCTCCATTGGCCGGGGTGGAATCGGACGGACAGTGAGACAGCATCTGCAGCAGGAAGCCGGGCCAATCTGTCACACATCAACTGGAATTTTCTTTTGTGGCATTGGAGAGCCACTACTTCCAGTGCAAATAACCCAGGCGCCACACACACACACGCACAGACACATGCACAGACACACACACAAGCACACACACGCACACATAGGCACACACACACACACAAAGAAGTGCACACACACATACACGTAGGCACACAAACAGACAGAGAAGCACACACACACACACTAACACGCATGCAGATACACACACACACACACACACACACATACACATATACACAGACACACCCACTGAAGCACACACACATATACAAACACACAGGTACACACACACAGACAGACACACACACTCATGCACACATTAACACAGGCACATACACACACACACGCAATCTCACACGCATGTAGATGCACACACAGACACACACACACATGTACACACACACAGGCACACACACAGACACATATACAGACACACAGACAGGCACAGGCACACACACAAGCTCACACACACACACAGGCACACAGGCACACACACACACACACACACACACACACACACGTCTGCCCGGCCCTTGGCCTCTCCCCCATAGGAGCAGGAAGGGAGCTATTCTCCATAAACTCAACAAGCAATAACTTCCTCTGGGGCCCCCAGCCAAACTGCAGCCAAGGCCTGGGCATTATAAAACACTTTGACAGACTGCTGTCACAGGCAATGACAAATCCACTGCAAACTGCACAAACACTCTCCAGCCCCCCCCCCCCCCCCCCCCAAACACACACCCCATGTCTGTCTTCCTGCCTGTCCTTGCTGCCCCCCCCCCCCACCTCCCAGACCCCGCCCACTCCCCGAGGCCCATACTGCATCATTAATCTACACCACTGAAATGCATTAAGAAAAGGATATAGTCCAGCCTGGCAGGCTTAACCCTTGAAGGTGTGAGATCACAAATATGTTCTTAACTGAACATTCTAATGCTGATGTAACAATCACTGCTGGTAACTGAAAGCAGTGGAGTTCTAGAACACTGACTCCGAATTCTGAAGAGAAAAAAACATTTTAAAAGACCTACTATAACGGGTTAAAAGACTGATGAAAACTGTAGACTTTTCACCCACTCGTTCATAAGAATTGGGTTGTCATAATAATAATAATAATAATAATAATAATAATAATAATAATAATAATAATAATAATAATAATAAACCTACTCTTCAAAGAGAAAGGCCCACAGTTTCTGTGCTTCGTGTTGTCTACAGAGATGTCATTACTGCAGAAGCAGGGATAAGTAGAAAGGAAATGGCTGATTGGTGGTTGTGGTGATGGGGGGTGGTTGTCTGGTGATAGAGCAACAGCACAGAGAATTCTTTGTGGCCTGAAGACAAGCTCTGCAGATCCCGGTGTTTTAACTGAACGTCTGCGCTGCTTGGACCCCCGTGGTGCATCATGGGGGAACGGCTTCTCTGGCAACTCCTCTCACAATGCTGAATTTTTAAAAACGCACAACAGCAAAGAAACTCAAAGCTGTAGGTCAACTAGGTCATGGTTCTAGAACCCCATTGCTTTCAGTCACCAGCATGTGACTGTTGCATCAGCATTAGAATGTTCAGCTAAGAACATTCCAATCACATGTTTGTGATCTCACCTCTTTACAGGGTTAAGTCGTGGACGTAGGGATCTGATTATTTGCTGTGGAGGTGGGTCTTTGATTTCTCACACACATCTGTTTGCGGAATGGAGGGTGCCTTGCTGATATGCAGCCCTCCACGAGAGTCACCCTCCAATGGACCCCTCGAAAAAAAAATCCCATTACTGAATCCTAACCAGCCACACACTGCTATCTTATCCCTTCCTGCTTACTCACACATCTGACAACAATCATGATGGAAAAAAAAAACCATATACACACACATCCCAAAAAAAGACACAGGAACTCGCGTAGACTGCTGATATTGCTTTGTGTCATCGGAAGACGCGGCGTCTTGGAGTAGAGACCGTTTGTGGATGAGTTCTCACGGTCTGACTCAGCCAAGACAATGGAGCTTGATTCACAAGGCTCGTTCTCTCCCACACACTTCTGCTTCCTGATACGAAAAGCGACTGGCAGACAGGGAGACAAGGTTTAGCAGACCAGCAAATGTCTTTTCCGCCATGGGAAAGCGTTTTTTTTTTTTTTGTTTTTTTCTTTCCACGACGTAAGGATCGTGAAGCGGACGAAGAATGGTTCCTGAGTCATGACGTAGCTCGTTTCTTCTGAATGTAGGACCAACTACACGGGCAGTTTGGGCCGAGCAGTGACTGTTGGTCAGAAGGCACGTAGACCATTCCCTGGGTACAGTTAGCCAAGGGATGTCCGCTAAACTCAGATTTCTAGAAAGGTCAACATGTCCGTAATCACTCTCTAAAATTTCAATGCTGCACGACATCACGTTAACAAAATATCGTAGATAATAACCAATGTGAACCCAAGCAACAGCTACACCCTCTTCCATGCTATGAGTGGTCCTGCTCGCCACAAGTCGAACTAGGGTTATTTTTTATTTATTATTTATTTTGTTTTCAGCTAATAGCAGCACATGCTGACTTCAGTTCCCAGCACAGGGGTAGTGGCTAAACCATTGGAGGCCTTAGGGAGAACTTTCTTTGAAGTCCCCTTTTTGAGGGCCCCTTTCTGAATTATATTCTCCCCAGGCAAGGATGGGGCGGGGGGATATGCTTGTGTACCGGGTGATGGGTGTAGCTAGAAATTCTGGGCCCCCGGAAAGAATATTGCTCTTCCGCCCACTCACCCCCATTTTTTAATGAAACAAATGGATTTTTTTTTAGCCGTGGGCCCCTAGAATCTTTCCCACCTTTCACCCAAGTAGCGACGGCCTGGCGGGAGGGGGGTGGGGTTTTGGGTGGCTACAATTGTGGACTGAAGGGGGAGTGGGGTAGTTCTGATTGCGGAGCAGTGGGAGGGGGTGGTTGAGATCCCAGATTGTGGGGGGGGGCCTCCGGACAGATGGGGCCCTAGGTGATTGCCTATGTGCCTATACCTAGCACCGGCTCTGAGTGGCAGCCATATTCTCGGTACTAGGATTTGACTGATCCCCTCAACATCTGAAAATGCTATTACTGCAGCAGACAGTTTATAAGTCCTACTGCCTGTAAAAAAGCTTCCAAATATTTAATATGCTAAACTCGCCTTAAAATAAAATTTGAAACACAATCTTATTTCCCAAATCTTGCCATGCTTTGTCATCACATGAATGTTGTGAGAGCCATAATTAATTATCACTTCTCTACTTCTACTAGAATGCCATATGAAGTAGATTGTTGGACAGATATTCATGGTCTGTATAACAGTTAATGTGCGAGTAGTAATGTCAAGTAACCGGTTCATAAAAGTGAATGTTCTTAATAACGACAAATCCATATAAATCATATCAGACCATTCTAGCTGTTTGGACCCAGCATATTGTCACCACTCTACTAACTGGCAGATGCATGTTTGTGGGCTCGTATTGTGGAAAACACACTTACAGCAGACGATGTCCCAAGACCTGGCAGTTATATTATGTCCCCTGCAGGGGACGTGAGTCTCCAGTCTTAATCTGAAGAAGCATATATTTTACTATGCTGAAGCCTGTACTACAAGAGGCATCCCTCCATCCCAGCATGCATTGGGGCGAGAGGCAGGAATACACCCTGGATAGCGTGCCAATCCATCGCAGGGCACACACACCATTCACTCACACCCCACGGACATTTTCGACTTTTCAGTTAGTCTAACCTGCATGTCTTCGGATTGTGGGAGGAAACCAGAGTACCCGGAGGAAACCCACGTGGACATGGGGAGAACATAAAAACTCCACACAGAAAGACCTTGCCGTGAGGCGATAGTGCTATCCACTGCACCACCCTAGCAAGGGACACTCAATAAAAATAAAATAATATTTTAAAAAATACTTTAACTGCAACATGTTTTTGTCATCCAGGACTCTTGTATTATGTAAACAGAATAAAAATAAAAGACTTTTTTTTCTCCCCAGTAGGATAGAGCATAGCAATGATTTTGTTCTATTTGAGGAAATCGTTTAGCAGACACGGATAAAGTAGGCTACCAGGAGTAGTGAACTCAATTATTTTCCTTTTTCGACAGTGTTTAGTCTCTCATAAGCCCAGGTGAGCTGCAGATTCAGGTCATTCACAACTGAAGTGCTCTGCAGGGGACATTTAAAACACACCGCACAAAAAGCAGGACATCGTGAGGACACAGAAATCTGGACTCAAGACCATTTTTTTTCTTTTTCTTTTTTTTTCTTTTCTCGTACATTGGTGAAAATGAAAAAAGTTTTCAAAATGGAAGTTCGGTTCAAAGTCGGAAAAGGAAGGAGGGATCTCAGGTAAGAGGGACCGGACCGCGTGACGGAAGGAAATACACGCGATGAGTAAGTTTCATTTGACCGAGTTTCCTCCTGACAAGCGGCTATTTTCTGAACGCGGGGGGGGGGGGGGGGGGGGTTACCCAACGTCCGTCCGCCGCTGTGAGGATAACCCGCCGCGTCCAGCCTCCGCCGTTTCTTGGAATCGCGGCCGCGGCCACCGCCGCCGCCGCCTTCGCCCCCTCCGTCACGGTCACTTCCTCTTCCCCTTCCTGTGATTCTCCACCCTGAAAAAAATTCCAGCAGAAAATAGATGCGAGGTGCAGACATCTCTCTCTCTCTCTCTCTCTCTCTCTCTCTCTCAAAGCAAACAAACAGACAGGGCCCCGAGATCACAGCCTGTTTATGGCAAAAACATCTCGGGTTCCGAAGAGAGGCGCCCCCTTCCCCCTCGTCCTTAAAGATGTCCGCTCCGCTTTTCTGGGGTACGGGACTCAATTCTTTTCCTGACAATCGATGAGGGAGTTCCTCCCATTATCCTCTTTTAGCAAGAATGTCCGAATAACCCCCTTTGCTTTTTGAAGTCGGCCATTGTCTCAGTCTCACAAGGAAATGCGGCTCCATTCTCTGCGCGGTTTCCTGTGAGCTGTGAGTACATTGGGTTCTCCTCGCGTGACAGACTTTTTCTTCCCACAGAATACCTGACCGACAGGTTAGAGCCCTGAGTTTAGCGCAAACGGCGCGACCGGCCAGGCGATCCTCGGCTCAGAGGGGTTAAACCCCGACGGTCTCCATCTTCCGCAGTTTCAGGCTCATCTACATTGTCTTCAAGAGCTCGTGTGGGTAGAGGATTACTGAAGAGGAAGTTTAGGGGCTTTCAAAAGATGGCTTCCAAATTACTCCGTAGGAGGTTTTGGGGGAGTAAATTCCACTAAAGATAGATTTAGTGCCCCAGATTAGTGCCTCATAGTTCCTGATATGTTTTAGAAAGGATGTGAAAGAACTTGTTAAGTTTTATTTCTGAAACTATGCAAAATGGTAGCCAGAGTTTCAGCACTTTGCAACCAATCGCTAACCCCCCTTCTCCACCGCTTTCTCCCCAGGAGCAAGTAAACTGTGTGTGATGACGTCCAGAGCACCAAGCTTTCCCGTAAATTTCAACACTACACAAGCGTAACATCATAAATGCAGCATGTGCTTAGAATGTTCCTGACTGAACATTCTAATGCTGATGTCACAATCGCTACTGGTAACTGAAAGTAATGTGAGTTAGAACGTTGGAAAAAACATTCCAAAAAATAACCCCATACGCACTTCAAAGGGTTAAGTATAACAAATATATAACAATTTAACAACATAGTGGCAATCAGAGGTGAGAGCAACATGTGTGAACCTGACCTGTATAAACAAGTGCAATGGTGACGAAACCAGGAATTAGTATGTGACACACATACATACACACACACACACACACACACACACACACACACACACACCATACAAGTTCTAAATCATGGAGTCTTAGTAGCAGGTGTGACAACTCATAAGCTAGCGGTCCAGTTCCACACCGTGGTCTGTGGGGATTCTCTGTAAGGAGGTTATAAAGTGCTCGCGCGTGAGTCCACAGACAGAACCACTGACCGTTTCTACCACGTTTCTGCTCTTTCCCTCCAATCACCCACTCATCGCGCGTTTCATTGTTGTGGTCGGCATCTACGGACGGAAAAAATAAACACTCCAGCTCCTCTCACCACAGCTGACAAAATCTCTCATCTTTTACCTCTGTCCAGCGTGTGTGTGTGCGTGTGCGTGTGCGTGTGCGTGTGCGTGTGCGTGTGCGTATGCGTGTGCGTGTGTGCTTTTTTTACTTTTTGCTCACACCTTTTTGGCCATTGTGTCTTTCTCCTTCCATGGCCCCCCTGGAAACCTACCCGTTGTGGTTGTACAGGAAACGGCTATGACAGATAACAGAGCTCTGCTTCTCCAGGGCACATTAAGGCTTTAATTCAACGGCTTGCGCCTTCGCCTGTTACCCTCAATCCCTTACGTCTCTTAAACCTGAAGCACAACAGGAATCGGCAAAAAATGCTTCTCGCTTGCTGAAGAAATTCTTTAGCATCTTACAGGCGAGCGATCACTGTTACTGGTGAGCAACAGTTGTTTCTATATTCCTTAGCCCCTGCCCCTCAAAAGGGCCCTGCCACAGCTCTGAAAGGCCAATATATTTGTTTTTGGGTGCGTAGTCTCAGTTTCAGCAAGAATCAATGCAAACGCAAACTTCTTATTAGATCGTTACGCAAACATCTCTTAGAACATCTAAACCAAGGACAAAGCTGCCATTGATGGACAAGTTTTAAAGCCACAGACCCAACTGGGTTTGAAACCTTTCCAGGTACGATTTGATAGCAAGTCCAACACAAAGATGCCGCTCGAAGGCACAAACCCAGGGCAGAATTTTGACGAATGCTGCCTTTTTACCTCAACGTTTTCCCTTTTTTCCCCCCACATCAAGCTTCCCTGCGAAGAGTAGAGCTGGCACAGGACTGGATTACCTTCAAACATCTGTACATCACCAGGTTTTTGGTTCCACAGATTTTGGACCGTAGTCCTGCAGAGTTGCACAGGACAGGAGCTGGGGCATGAAAGATGGCACGTTTTTCATCCGTAAACCAAGCTGGCGGTTTACGCTAACACAGAGCTCCTCAGTCTTATCCAGAATGGGCTGCTGTGGGTGCAGGCTTTTGTTTCGACCAAGCAGTAACACATTGTGGTTTTACTAATCAAGGTGCTTAGTAAAGACACCTGTGGTTGATCACCAGATTCAGGTGTGTAACTACTTGAGTGGCACAAAAGGCTGGACCCACACCATTTTGTGCAGAGGTGGAAAATCCAGGTTCAGAAAGTAAAAGTCCTCACAAATATTTTTGTTACAATCACACAGACTTGGTAATGATCGCAATTCTTCAGCCGAGAGGTAGAACTAATCAGTATAATCGGTGGTGGAAATGAGTTCAGGGGTGGCAGACAACGCATGGTAGGACATTAACTTTCTGACCCCTGGACTCTCCAGCTCTGGTTTTGTGGCCATCATACGGGTGATGGCGTGGTGTTCAGCTGGAAGGTTAGTGTGAGATTGAGATGAAGGGGGTCAGAGAAGGTGACACTGGGTGCCTCCCGCTCATCGTGATGGAATGTTGAGACAATGGATGGGCGTGGCCAAGGACTCCTTTATTTTAAGCATGGCTGGAGCATTTGGCTATTGTCGATAGGTCAGAGGTCAGCCTCCAGCTCAACATCCAGGAAGTGAAGCGCTGCCCAGCCCTGTTCCTGGAGATCTGCCATCCCGCAGGTTTTCACTCCAAAACGAACAAATGCACACCTCATAGCAACAGCTAGAGATCTCACTGAGCTTGCTAATTAGTAGAATCAGGTGTGCCAAATTAGGGTTGAAATGGAAAACTTACAGGACTGCAAGATCTCCAGGAACAGGGTTTGGGTCTGTTCCGGATTTTTGTCAGTACAGTTATCCAGGGGCTTGTTTCACGAAACAGGATTACTGAGTTAGCTGGATAACTGCACCAAGTAAAACCTGGAGCCCTCCCAAATAAAAAAAATAAAAAAACATGGACTGAAATCTTTTTTTGGGTTTTACTTTGCACATTTATCCAGCTAACTCAGTAATCCTACTTTGTCGTACTGGATCCTGGAGCTCCTGGGCCAGTATTGTCTACCCTGGTTATAGGTTGTCAGTACTTCAAGTTTTCTCTCTTTTTTTGTCATAAAATTGTAATGACATTCATTTTAGTTTCATATTTGTGTAGGCAGTCTGTAACATTTTCTTGAAAGATCCCTAATTTTTTTTTAACTACAATTAATTTCAATGCCACACGATTTAAGAATTTAGTCCTTAATCTGAAACAAACTGAAATTTCACTGGGTTTTTTTTGTGTCCATTTGTTCAACTCAAGAACTTCTGTTTATTGTAAATGGATTTCTCTAAAGCCGTCAAAAGCTGAAGGTTGATTGGCGGTTTATATATTTTTGACAAGATTTTCATCTTTTGAATCAGCCTTTTTTTGGCCATGAATTACCACAATGCATACTTTTTTGATTGAAGCCAATGCTTGTGCACTCAGTTTTACATTTTTGAGGTTTAATTCCCCTCATCAAGATAAAAGTTAGCGACAGAGATATTTTTGAACTGTTTAGCATTTTTCTGTACACGCGTTCGGTCCACAGAAGCTAAACTGGCTGACATTATGCCATTTTGTATTTGAAAACCTACAGCAGACCCACTTTCATTTCCTGAACATGTGTCATATTTATCCTCCAGATTACTTTCGATGAATAATATCCTTTACCTGGCTTTAAAAAAACTATTTTCCATCTTCAAATCAGCAGCTACACAGGGCCAAAAGAGAGATGCGTGTGTCTGATAAACTAATATACAGAAAGAGCCAAAAGTTAGTATTTTTTCCATTTTAAAAATGTATCTTTATTCTTTTAGATATCCTCCCAAGGCAGTTCATTTTTTTATCTCCTGTAGAGCAGGGCTTTACTGTGCCCCAATTTTAGATGCATTTTCACCTGAAGATTGATGTGGGCTGACTGGAAAAAGAATTTAGGAGAACATGTACTAATTGGGATGCATTAGTGTGCTCCTAAATTTTTAACGTTAGGAGCACATGTCTTCCTCGGAAAAAGAAATGTTAGCGTAGAGCCCAGCTGTAGGGGACGTGAGCCTGTGATCTCAACCTCAAGAACCATATATTCTGCTATGCTGAAACCTGCACTACATGGGACGTTCAATAAAAGTGAAATATATTTTTGAGCATATTTTCACTGCAACATGTTTTTGTAATCCAAGACACTTATATTATGTCAAAAAGAAAAGTTAAAATACTTAAGAAACTTTTTTCTTTTTTTTGTTTCCACCTGGACTCCACCAGGAGCGTGTAGGAGAATCGTGCCAAAACGGCTGGGGCTGGGGCTGGACGGCCTGGGTTCTCGTCTGCAAATGTACTAATGCTCCAGTGTGACGTGTTCAGTGACTGAACACGAGTTTTACAATGCAGGAGGGGAAACGCAACGCTGGTGGGGTTTGCACCAGTATAGTGGTACGGATGAGCATATCGGGGCTGGGGCTCATTGTTGACAATAATAATAAGAATGTATTATCATTATTATTATTATTATTATTATTATTGTTATTATTAATAATAATAATAATAATAATAATAATAATAATAATAATAATAATAATGATGACACCTCTAATTTTAACCAGCCTGCCTCCCAGGCCACTATGTCAAAATATCATAAGTCTGTCTTAATTGTCTTACGTCTGTATTAAGTGTCATAAGTCTGTCGTAATTGTAATAAGTCTGTATTAAGTGTCATAAGTCTGTCGTAATTGCCTTAAGTCTGTATTGTGTCATAACTCTGTCATAATTGTCTTAAGTCTGTATTATCATAAGTCTGTCATAAGTGTTATACAGTAATTCTGTATCACTTGAGATCACCATCTGCCCCTGCAGCAAAGTGCATTTTTCCCCCTCCCTTACGAGCACCTGATATTGTTATTCTACCCTTCTCCGAGCCTCGGCACCCTCTCAAATGAGGAAATTAAAGACGGGCCCTGCGAGATTCCCTTAGATGGCAAGCACGCCACAGCCCACTGCAACTCGCACCACAAACCCCTCCCTCTCTCCGACAGGAAGCAATATTCAAAATATGCGCAGAATGGCAGTTATGCGCCGCGTGAAAACAAAGGCCGCTCGTCCTCCGCGTCGCCCGGCCCGCGATCCCGCGATCCCGCCGCGCGTTCGTTTACCATCGGAACTCGACGACGTCGCGCTGAATCCTCGGAGGTCTTCTTCTAAAAGAAGAAGAAGAAGAAGATTAACAACGACAACAACAACGGCAGATTTTTTAGTGTTTTGTGTCGCTTCCGACCCGCTTGCCTGGCCAGGGCAAGGTCGCGGAAGTCTCCTTGGCAACAGTGGGAGCCGCCTTTCAAGGACGTCATCGCTTATCGGCCGGCCGTCGTTGAGTTTCGAGGAGTTTTGCGGCCTATGACACAGCAGAGAGAGAGAGAGAGAGAGAGAGAGACAGACAGACAGAGAGAGAGAGAGAGAGACAGAGAGAGGGAGGGAGAGAGCGCCCATTTTAAACCAACAATGCCCAATCCTAGGGTTCTGTTTGAGCTAAAAGGACCCGTCTTTAACTTTTATAAAAGATGAGTTACCCTTCTGAGAGAGGTATTTCACACCCACTAACTAAACCGGCGTAAATTTGGTTTGTAAACAAGAGAGAGAGATAAAGAATGACAGAGAGAGAGTGGGAGAGAGAGAAAGAGAGAGATAAAGTGTGACATTAAAGAGAGTGAGAAAACGAAAGAGAGAGAGAGTGACAGAGATCGAGAGAGATAGAGAGCGAGAGAGAGAGAGGGAGAGAAAAAGAGAGAGAGAGTGACAGAGAGAGAAAGTAAGAGAAAGATAAAGAGCGAGAGAGAGAGGGGGGAGAGAGAGTGACAGAGATTGAGAGAGAGAGAGAGGGGGAGAGAGAGAAAGCGAAAGAAAGAGAGAGAGAGGGACAGAGGGAGAGGGGAGATCTGGCTCGCTCGCCACATGTGGAGTTCATCACGCTGTACGTCCAGCTGAGGCCGCGTACGATGGGGGTCCCGCCTGAGGGATGGAGTCCCGGGCCGGGGGGAGCAGCCGCGCAGCCGGGGGGAGCAGCCGCGCAGCCGGGGGGAGCAGCCGCGCAGCCGGGGGAAGCAGCCGCGCAGCCGGGGGGAGCAGCCGCGCAGCCGGGGGGAGCAGCCGCGCAGCCGGGCGACGCATCGGCCAGACGAGCGACGGCTCAATTTAGCGCGCTAATCAATCGCAGAGGCCGCGGCGGCCTGCGCAGGAAGGCCAATCAGAACCTGAGAACCGTTTCCTGAAGGACGGGGCACGGGCTTGTTTATTTTCGTTAGTCCTCCCGCGACCGCAAACGCGCGAGAGTGTGTGTGTGTGTGTGTGTGCGTGTGTGTGAAGATATATTTCAACTGAGACCAGCAGCCACAATGCAACATTTATCCCCCTTTGCTCAAAAAATCTAAAAAATTATGTTTTTCTCCGCAAAATGTATCCTTTTTCAGCTGAGGAGCGTGACCAGGGTTTGACCCGCGCCCCACAATTTGTACACGAGACATCCCAAAAATAATAGGGGACCGACGTTACCCTCCGGTGATTGCAACGGTGCGCTACACTGACTGACTGACAAGTGGAAGACATGAGCAATCCACCATGACAGGAAATGACTGCCTTCTGCCTCACGCCCGCTGTAGCCTTCTAGGGAAATGACTGCATCTTGTTATCTCGGTGGTAAAAAGGCACCCCTGTCCCAAACGCCCCCGGCTGCCAGGTGTGTGTCAGTGTGTCCCGTCACCGTCCGGGGGCATCTGGCATCCGAAGGCCTTCTGGTGCCTCAGAACCCCAATCCAAATACACAATCCCACATGTATATCAAGTCTGACACCCACAATTACCAACAAGTGACAGACAAAAGTAAAATTCTAAGAAATACACCATTTAATACACGCGCAAAACTAATTACACAAGCAGTGATTGGTGTAAAACAAATACCATGACCAATCATTGGTCATGTTATTGGTTTTGTGTGTGCTGAAAGGTTTTGCGCTTAGTGTCAGAGACACTGGTGTTGGGGAGGGAATTATAGAGTTTCGCTGAGATAATGGAGGGTCTCCTTGCTTGTTCTGAATGAGTCTTCAGCTGTTGATGCTTGCAGACCACAGTCAAGGAGACCTTATATAAGACCTTATGTCAAGCTAGACCGAAGTTAACAAGTTGGACTGTGAGGAAATCTATTATGACTTGCCGCCACACCCCGCCCCCCTGCCCAGTCATACCTTGATTTAACAAAAGCCACAGCAATTTTGTTGAATCAAGGTGCACCACTGCTTCGAGCAATCAGTGTTTTCACTCGACCAATTAGTGGGAACGACATACCCAATTAGCTTCGCCCCCAGTTGGAAGTATGTTGCCCTTCTCCAAATTTCAAGTTGGAAAGCCTGCTGGATTGTCGTCCTTCAAGAACTGGAGTCCTCAGCCCCAGTGTACTTAGAAGAACTGGAAATGGTCCGTGTGATCAAGTCCAAGAGACCATTAAAGTGCATTCAGCCCAACCTTAGAGGCCCAGCCTCTCTCACTTGTCTCTCAGCACAAGTGCAGGATGTGCTGAGACCACAGCATTAAGCGTAGGATAGCACAGGCTGTCATTAGGCCAGTCGCAAACAGAGCCAATCGCAAAGAGAAGACCGCACAAACCTCTTGTTGTTCTCCTTACCCCCCCTCCACCCCCCCCCATTATCCCTTGATGATGTAGGATCACAACTTGTTCTGAACATTCTAATGCTGATGTCACAATCACTGCTGAAAGCAGTGGAGTTCTAAAACACGGACATTTTTTTGGAATTTTGGAGAGAAAAAAACATTTCAAAAAAAAAAAAAATACAAGAGGGTTTCAAAGGGTTAATGTTTTCTCCAAGGGGCAGCAGCATGGTCACACTATGCCTCTTGTGTTATCCACATCCCTGCATGTACATGTTCAATAGCTTTGCTGCTGCCAGGCGACTACTATGGAGAGCAGTGGCCCCTTCGGAAAAAAACCCCCCCACCCAGGAACCGACACCCATCCTGTATTTGTGTTTGTCAGCAGGAGGAGTGGACGGGTGGATGAGTGCACACAACCCCCCGCCCCCCTCCCCCCCCCCCGTGCTTCCGAATGTCCCTCATGATCAGACGCAGGCAGTTGGCGGTGGAGGTGAGGGGGGCGGGGGTGGGGGGCGGGGGGTGGGGGGAGGGGGATCCGTTATTCCAGCGTCAGCTCGGGCCCTTTGGAAGCAGCGGCACGCTCGAGCGGCCACAGCCAATCAGCCGTGAGGGCTCACAAAGGGCTTTCTGCCTCACACACAAGTCCAGAGCGTGCGTCCGGTCCGCCGGGCCCCATCCTGGCACCTCGCCCCCCCCCCCCCCCCCCCCCCTCCCCTCCCGCCCCCCCCCGCCCTCGCCCCCGCCCGCCCCCGCCCGCCCATGGCCTCGGTCACACCGTCAGCAATGCCCAAATTCCATCTCTGTTAAAGACACGCGGGGAGCGGGAAGTGCAGCCAGGCCGGTAACGGGGGGAGCGTCAGAGCCGCTTGTCACGGGCAGGCCACGGTAGCACGGCCGCGCCGGCTGCAGCGTCTCAGCCTCCACATATCCACACGCGCTCCAGCGTTAATCTCTCCACCGCAGGCCCAAGCACGCCTTCCAGCCGCCAACGTTTAATGCACTTTAGGCATTCAAAAAAAAAAAAAAAAGAAAACGCTATTTGATAATAAACTGCAAAAAAAAAAGGAAAGATGTACATGTACATTAAAGTGAGTGTCCTTTGGCCTTATTTGAGTCTTTTTTTAAAAAATTCGGACAACTCTTCACACATAGGGGTGTGGGGGGTGTGAGGGGAAACTAAAATAAAAAAATAAATAATTCTTCTCTTGTTGAGACGAAGCAGGCGGCAGTGTCTTATTCTGAGGGCTTCCTACCTTTCCTTTAACGACTCCAGGGGACTGACATCAGTTTTTTGGGGCAAGGGAGGGTGTGGGGGGGGGGGGGGGTTGGGGAGGATGGGGGGGGAGTCGCCCAGTGATCATTTTACAAGCTGGCACAATGGGACAGGAACTGGACAAATGAGTTCAGGTATAGAGGAATGGCATACCCAATTAGCTCTGCCCGCGTCTGTCCCCGGCAAGAGGGGGGGGGGGCGGGTTTTTACCACCTGGGACAAGGCAGAGAGGAAACGGTCATCAGGTGGTCCCCCTGACCTCCCCTCCCCCTTCCCCCCCCCATCCCCCCACCACCCCTCACCCCCCACTTCCCCTACCATCATCCATGTCCACTTCTGTGGAACGAATATAATCAGATGATTCAGAGAGCATCGAGCTAACCGCGCTTCTCCCAGCCCTGTGTAAAAAAAAACTACAAAAGTCAGGCATTCTGGGAGACAGCTTTTCAGAAATGCCGTGGAGGAGCATTCGCAATTTGGATGTTCTTGTGATTAAGATGAATGGAAAATTGTCTTTTTTTTGTTTTTCATAGAAAGAGACTTTAAAAAGAAAAAAACGGGGTGTTTGAACAGGGGGAAGGAGGAGAGGGGGAGGCTTTTGGCCTTGGAAATGTTTGCTCGCGGGGTGTAAAAATAACTCTCGCCCCGTCCCAGTCAGCACCCCATTAGTGTTGCTTGACATTTTGGCTAATTGATTTTCTCTAGATCTTGAGGCCGATCTCGCGAAGCAGTGGCCTGTAGCGTTTTTTCTGCAACTCATTTCCATCCGAGGGAATCGGTCGGCCCGGGCCTTAGAAGGACCCGGTATTCCAGGGAAGAATGCCGCTCTTGAAAAGCAGTTATGACCTAATGAGTATTCCACTTGCAGCAGGAAGGAACGGTTCAGAACACACGTCCCTCTGTGGATTGGCCGAATGTTAATCACAATCTCTTTCACACACACACACACACGCACACACACACACACACACGCACACACACACGCACGCACACACACGCACGCACACACACGCACACACACACGCACGCACACACACACACGCACGCACACGCACGCACACACACACACACACACACACACACACACACACACACGCGCATGGCCCGAGCCACGTCTGTCTACAAACTGCCCTGGGAGAGAGACAGAGTCAAGGAGAGAGAGGGAGAGAGAGAGGAGGGAGGAGGAGGGGGAAGAGTGAGAGGGAGAAAGGGGGGGGGGTGGAGGTGAGATAAAGATAGAGAGAGAGAAAGAAGCAATAAAAGAGAAGGAGAGAGATAAAGTGAGAGAAAATTAAGAGAGAGGGAGAGAGGAAGTTAAAGAGAGGAAGAAACAGTAAAAATTAAAAAGAGATGGGGTGACAGAGAGATTAAAAGAGGAGGTAACAGCAAAAGAGTGAGGGGGGGATGGAGTGAGTGAAAGATGAAGAGAGAGGAATAAACAGTAAAAGAGAGAGAGAGAAAGAGAGAGAGCTGCAATCCACCCGAGGTCTTAACCGGGTGTTTGTTGCCTAACAGGGTTTGGAGACGGATTTGTTTCAGATGAGCACAACGGCGACAGTAAAAGGTGGATTAAAAAAGTCCCTCTCGCAGCAGCAGTAAATTTAGACTATTCTTTTTGGGCTCCGATACCCCCCCCCTTCCTCCACTCCCCCCCTCCCCATCCCCCCTTTTTTAATCATTTCTGTCGTTTCCTAAAAGCCACAATTCGCAGTCTCCTCTCCAAACGAACAGCTGGATGTAGTTTGTGCTGCAGTGTGCGGCGAGAGGTGCAGTCGTTTATCCTGATCGTGTGTGTACACGACTGCTCGCTTGCGGTGAGTTTGTGTGTCGCCCCCCCCCCCCTTTCCTCCACCATCCCCTCACCCCCCCCCCCCCCCACCCCTTCCTGAGTTGAGAAGCCCGTGAAGGACACCAGGCCGCAGGAGAGAAAGTCCCAGTGGAAGAAAAGCATTCTGCTCCGTTTTTTCTCTCTCTCTCTCTCTCTCTCTCCATTCCTCCCTCTCTCTCTCCCTCTGTCCCTCTCTCACTCTCTCTCCCTCTCTCCCCGTCCCTCTCTCTCTCTATCCCCATCCCTCTCTCTCTTTCTCCCTCTCCCTGTCCCTCCCTCTCTCTCCCTCTCCCCTTCTCTCTCTCTCCCTCTCCCCCTCTTTCTCTCTCTCTGTCCCTCTCTCTCTCTCTGTCCCTCTCCTTCTCTCTCTCTCCCTCCATCTCTCTCTCACTCCCTCTATCTCTCTTTCTCTCTCTCTCCCTCCCTCTCCATCTCCCTCTCTCTCTCCCTCTCCCTCTCTCCCTCTCTCTCTCCCTCTCTCTCTCTCTCTCTCTTTCTCCCTCGCTCAGAGTATTATTTATGTCTGGAAGATCTCAGGACAAATGGTTGCCATATGGAGAAAAGGAAAGGAGCTGTCTGCTTCCTCTCTTTTTTTTCTTCTTCAGCATTTCATTTTTTAAACTTTAATCACTTTTAAACATGGAGCGACGCAAATCTTTTTATCTTATTTCGTCTTTTAAATGCATTCATCTTGCCCTGTTGGCCTATCTGCCAGTTGTGTTTTTGCTTTCCACCTTGAAGGACCCCAAATGGCGACTCATTCGTTTTCGAGAAAGAAAGCAAAAGCCCATTGGCGGGATTTCGGTGCTGGGGGGTGGGGGGGGGGGGGGTTTGCACAGAGAAGGTCGTCTCCGTAGTGATTCACAACTCGAGGGACTCTCCTGCAGCTGTTCCCTCTGTCTCCTTCGCAGAGATCATGAAGATCGGGGGGGGGAGGGGGGGGGGGTGGGGGCGTTCTGGAGAGGGATGTGGAAAGGGTGTGGGTGCAGGTGCAGGCGCACCACCCCTGACCCCACCCCCCGACCCCTCCCCCCATCCCCCCCCCCCCTCCCCCCGCCACACCAGCCTAAAAAACATTTCCCTGAGCGCAGGTCTGGCAGTGCTTAACCCCGGTTTCCAGCCCGAATGTTTCCGTGTACCCCAGGTACACCTGGGCCGAGCCCCAGCTTACCCCGGCTGAACACGGCCCCTTCTCCAGACCCGGGCTTCGACCAGACCGTGCCGACCGCAATCAGATCCAGATACACATTCGAAAAGTGTGCGTGTGGGGGGGGGGGGGGGTGGAAAGTAAACAAGCAAGGGAACATTTGCATTCGTCAGCTGGAAGAAGGCCACCTTTTTTTCCCTACAAGCCTTCACTGGTAACATTCAAATACCCGCTTTACCCAGGTTAAGCCAATGCCATCAAAACTATCAGACAAATTATATTAACTATAAAATTGTGATTGTATATTTTATTCTGTTATTTTCCATTTCTTATGTACACGAACAAACAATTCGCTTAAAAAATTGCACACTTCAGAAAACTGAAAACTGGAAAATAATTTGGTGCAGATCCACAGTGTTGACAGAGCCCCGGCTATCGTGTAGATTATAAGATTAGAGAAAACACAGATCATCAGCCCCACACGCCATTTAAAGATGTCAGCAGTGAGAATGTATGCATGCTTGAGATGACTCACCTAGGACCTTTGACTTTAAAGCGATCCATCAGCAATTTTTTTATTAGTAATTCAAATCCATCCATCTATCTATCCATCCATCCATTATCTTCCCCATTATGCATGGTTAGGCTTGCAGGGGGTGCTGGAGCCTATCCCAGCGTGCATTGGAAAAGGGTAATCCCTTACATTCAAACTTCATTTTAAACTATAATAATAACATAACAAAAACTATGTGACTTTACACTTTAAATTTTTTTATCTAAGATTTGATATTGGCAATTTTTCACATTAACACTTCAACAATCAACACTTTGCCAGTATTACAGCGATGGATTAAATTGGGGAAACTGTAACTGAAAATACAACATTTCCTTTTTTATTTTAAAATGTCACTATAATTGCAGTACAGTACCAGTAACAGCAAACAATAACCTCAGAACAGGACAACACAAAGGCATATATCACAAAGGCTTAAAGGGTCTTTTTTTTAAACTCTTTTAAGGTGTGACATCACAAGTACATGATTATGTCGTGTTCTGAACTGAACATTCTAATGCTGATGTAACAATCACCACTGGTAACTGTGAGCAACGGAGTTCCAGAACACTGACATGGAATTTTGAAAAACATTCCAGAAAACCTACTCTTGAAAGAGTTAAAGAGTCATGGTTTTTCTGCGGAGAGTAGCAGTGTGTGTGTGTGTGTGTGTGTGTGAGCACAGGCCGGAGAGTGCTGTGTGTGTGTGTGTGTGTGTGTGTGTGTCAGCACAGGCCGGAGAGTAGCAGGGTGTGTGTGTGTGTGTGTGTGTGTGTGTGTGTGTGTGAGCACAGGCCGGGGAGTGCCGTGAAACGGCGGATCCATACGGGCGGGAGGCGTAGCCTCTCTCAGACGGTTGGTTGAAGGCTCAGGGATGGCGAAGGTTTTATTGATCAGCTGTGTCACATCTTCACTACGGGGGGTGGGGGGGGGGGCGACAGGTGGGGGCACATTATGGAGAGGGGGGGGGGGTTAAAGGGGTTAACCCAATAACCGCACGGAGAAGATGAGTGACACGTGTAGCCGGGGTGCTATAACACACGCACACACATAAAAAACTAAAAGAAAAGAAGAAGAAGAAGAAGAAGAGATTGCTCTGTTTCCTGTTCTTCCTGCATGTCCTTCAAAAGTTGGCCCCCTCTGTATAAAAATGTCTCTTAAGTCCTGTCCCTGAGGGAACAGCTGGGGCAGCTAATCCCCTCTGGACCCCCCCCACCCCCCCCACCCCTCCCCACACACCCTCTCCCCTCCCTAACACTACCCCCCCGTCCCCCCACCCCCCCCCAACCCCCTCCCCCACCCCCCACCGAATCTCCCTTCCTTCCTTCCTCAGCCCCGCTCTAATGGACCCCTTGTTCCTGTTGGACAAAACTAGGCCTTTGTGGCCACAGAGAGAGAAACGTTAAAAACAGGAATAGGGAAATTGTAAACAGGAGGCTCTTGGCCTACAGGCCAAGGCATACACCGGGCCTCAGAGGCCTACTTCATGCTAAGCAGAGAAACAGACCCTTGTTGCCGTGGGGATTAAGGGGTTGAAGGGTTTTTTTTCTGAGGCGCTGGGAAGGCATTCGAGCCGAGCCTGGAGTGCGGGCTTTGTAAAGAGATACCTGCGTTTTATATCTTCAAGAGGGCGAAACCATTCCGTCCATT